>JADLZL010005869.1:0-220059 GCA_015844335.1 Chrysopogon serrulatus
AATCATGAAATATTGAAAGCCGCTATACCTTTTTGAATTTGGTTGGACAAAGCAAAAGGAAAAAAGGGTCACAACCCATAGCTTGTTGTGCTCAGTGGCGGAACCAGGGCGGGGCCAGCAGGGGTCATGCCCCCCTCCTCCCCAGACAAAAAATCAATGATTTTTTTTATGGGAAAAAAATCAATTTTCATCTAAAAATTCAATAAAAAATTAATTTTTCATCAAAAATCAATTAGATCTCACAAAAAAATTCTTTTTGGTCACCTATTTTTTAAGATAATATTATGATGATTTTTTTATTATGAATACTAAATATAAATGTAAAATACTATGAAAATATATATTTATTATATATTTTGCGTATTTACAATATGTCTTCTATTGCTTGGCCCCTCTATTTAAAAACTGTTGGTTCTGCCACTGGCTGTGCTCAAATCGAGGTCATAGCATCTGGAAGGCCAATAAACCATAGCTTGTTGTGCTTAAATCTGCTCAAATCGAAAAATAAAATGTGCTCAAATCGAGAAAAGTAAAATACAGCCAAATCGAGGTCATAGCATCTGGCAGGCCAATAAACCATAGCTTGTTGTGCTTAAATCTGCTCAAATCGAGAAAAGTAAAATGGAGATAAATCGAGGTCATAGCATCTGGCAGGCCAATAAACCATAGCTTGTTGTGCTTAAATCTGCTCAAATCAAGAAAAATAAAATGTGCTCAAATCGAGAAAAGTAAAATGGAGATGCAGGGTATTGATCCTCATACCTCTCGCATGCTAAGCGAGCGCTCTACCATCTGAGCTACATCCTCAACGTGTTTAACTTAAGTTAATCTCCATTTATAATATTAAACATCTGCTTCAACAACACAGGTGGCCTTCAAGAAATAGAGAGGATCCACTGACCAGAGACTTGGACTTCTTTATGAAGATTTTTAGGAGTCATGATCATTTGGTGTAAAGTTTCATTAGATAAATTTTTCGATTCCTATCCACTTCTCTTTGAAGTTAATACTCTTGTTGCTTCTGTCAAGCTACAGAGAAAGTCTATTATAATTGTTTGAAAGTGTGAGCCATAGGGAAGGAGTATGATACTAACAATGAATAATTTAGCTAAGCGAGTTGGCATGATAGTAAGACATCTTTCTTTTGTCACAAGGATGAGGCAATTAAACATTTACTTTTTGGATATCAATTTGCAAAGACAGATTGATCTATAATTATATATACAGGTGGTTTCCGGATTTTCTCAACCCCCATAGCATTCCACATATGTTTAGTAGTTGGTTATGGAGAATTGGACTAGACTTAAGAACACCTCTTTTAAGAGTTTTTGCAACTTGTTGGTCTGGTCTTTGTGGCTATGTTAAAATAATATGGTTCTTTGCTAAGAAAAAAAATAAATTCTTCTTTGTAGGTTATCTACTTGATCGTCAATTGGTTTCACACTTTGGTTATTCTCTAACATCTGCATAGTCATAGCAGCATGGTAATGACTGGAGCATGTGGTTGAGGAATTTTTTCCTACCGAGACATATGGGTGACAGTCTAGTCTATGGATTGACAGTGTTTAGGATGTTTGTATGTGTCGAGGAATTAACTTTTTATGCGTTGCATGCTTTAATGCAGATGTCGAAAGTGATCTCAAGGTGGTTGTATCAATTTGATGTAATATAAAATGCTTACTAAATAGAAATCATAGAAGAATCAATTTGCTTAGAAAAATCAAAACCATCTTGTAATTTAGAACGGTAGGAGTAGTTTGTTGAATGCTACTGCAAGCGAGCATCATCCTGAAACATGAAAACAAGCTTCCTCTATCTCATCTCATAAAACCGTCTTCTTCTTCCAGGAAAAAAAAAGAAGAGGGCAGAAAATTAAAATCAAGTGAAAATTAAGTAAACTTCACATTATCTTTCCATGCCGAGATCTTAGTAGACGACGGTGCTAAAAATCAAGAGAAAAATGAACTAGACAGGTGATCGTGTGCATATATATGTATGTGCATCATTCCATGTATGAATGAATCGTTGGGTACGGTGTACTGTCGCTCATTGCAACTAGCTAGACAATGTCAAAATTCTTTTTTTGCCCTAAAGAAAATGTCAAAATTCTTTGACCAGTGGTAAAAAAAATGGAACAAGAAACGGAAAATGTCTCTCGGCCTAGCCGCGCCGCCGCCACAGCTGGAATAGGCCCGGCTGTTTCCAGTTCCACCTGCATTGCATGCAATATACAGTAATGTCCAAAATTTTTGTTTTTTGTTTTTGAGGGGAAGGAAGCGGGAAGGGATTAAAAGCTGGTACTGGGCCATCCATGCACGTGCGGCCCAACAGCCCACTGCCCACTGCCCACCAGGCACCAGGTCATAGTTGTTAGTCATACCGCCCAGTTCAAGGCACCATGTCGCCGGCTCGCCGCCGTCGGATGCCGGCGATCGAGAGATGACCACACGCTCACGCTCCGTCGCCCTCCTCCGCCACCTGGCGCGACCGCGGCCGCGGCCGCGGGCGGCGCTCTCCCTGACGACGGCTCCACCCCATGAGTGCCTCTATTTACTTCTTTCATTTCGTAGGTTTGTTTATGTTGAGATTTTGTTTTTAATTTAATGTCGGTGTGCATCAATCAATGCCAGGCCAAGGCCATGAAAGGTCGAGGCAATTCGAGAATCCGAGTAGTCGATTTACATGTTTATGCCCACCCTTCCTAGTTCTTTCTTACTTACAGATAAGATACAGAAATATAACATGGAATAACTTATGTAGGGGTGCAAATCCTTACAGTTTCCCATAAAAAAACATGGAATAACTTAAGGAGTCCGTGGTCAACTTAAAATGTACTTATTCTAGGGGCTGGTTGCATCAGGATTTCAATCAATATAAAATATGTTGACACCATCTGATCTACTTCACACCATGAAGGTCAAGCAAATCGCTGAAAACTGACAGGCAAAGCCAGGTGCCGGCCTCTCGCCGTTGTTTATTTTGTCTGATCGATGGAGTTTTTTTTTTCAGTTGATTCAGTTCTTCATTAGTATGTTTCTCGATGCTCTTGCTTTTTTTTCTGTTCTATTTTTGCTTAAAATTTGCCCACAGGCCTTAACTTGCAGTATATCTGGGGCTGTTATAACTCTGAACTTTGCCTGATCCTAATGCATTGCAATTGCACAAGACCGCAGCCAGCCTTGGAAAGGAGCTTAAGAATGTAGGGGGCGCGGTTTATGAGTGCAGTAAGCTGTAAGATGGGTTAATCCTCAAGATCACAGGCTGACTGAATCTGCACCTCTTCATTCCAAAAGAGCGGTACCTCCAGTTCATGCCAGGAAGAAACGAACAAGCTAGCAATTCTCAGATTCTTTCTGCAGTTTTTGTTGGGTCGCTTCTATGAATTTTCGGGCTAGCTAGTTCATGCCAGGAAACAACAAACGAGCATGGCAGTCCATTTTTTCCTGTAAAATTCATGTGAAATCGCAGGGTGCCAACAATATTCCGTTAGATTTCCTAAGGTGCTTTCCTGCAAACTAAAGACGTCCACAAACTACATATTTCTATAGTACAAATTCCTTAGGATTACTGAATCCTTCGGCAGGACTTCTAGACAGACACCAAACTGAACGATTGACATGCAGATAACCCAACCTGTCCCACACATGATTTTTTCTTTCCTAGGCAACAACCAGGGGAGAGGATTCCAAATGAAATTTTCATTCAAACTTGGTGGTATAACTAGTATGGATTACAATGTAACGCACGGATAGAGGCCACCTTTATTCATGATGCATGTACAAACTCATGCGCAAACCAAATGTAAGCATTGCAAACTATATAACTTAAGAGTATGAACATTAAATCCCCAAATGTATGTGTAAGAGTGCTATATTTTACTACTTTCAAGTATACTAATGGGAAGGCGCGCTCCTGCACGCAGTTCGGTGCACTGGGCGAAAAAAATTCTGACTATCATGTAAACTGGAATTCTTACCGCTTGCTGTTTAATCTATTCGGGAAAACACAATGAACTATGCATATCAACGCAAGAACTGAACTGTCATCCACTTTTTTTTGACATTGACCATGCAGTATATTATTGACACCAGGGAGATAATACAACAATGCAACTCTAATAATAGATTGTAAGGATCTCTTACATAGAAACTTGACCTATATTTTCTATGATTGAATAAGCAGCATTTCACAAGATAATTCAATCAATACTTAAAACCTACTACTGGACAATGGAACGGCAAGAAATCATGTGAAGAATTCATATTACAACATCACCAAAAATATGTAATTGTATTATTGCCGATTGCTGTTAGGTAAAAACTAAAGTTTATATCAAATTATCCTTAGGAATGTAAGTTTACATGAATTTTCTGTATCCCATGGCAGGATGTATAAAATTGTAAAAATTGGACCATATGCACTTAAAAATTCATAGCATATGCAATAGTGATGGTTTACACATTTGCAAACAACATCTGAATGACTTCAAAATGTGAAGTTCCAGACACAACAGGACAATAGAACCACTCTTTATAGACCATCACAATCATATAGTTTTGGCCAATTGCATTGAATTAATCCGGAAGCCATACAAAACCATTGTAAACAGATGTGGAGGAGTAATGTAACTATACCTCATAATCTAACTACTAATCATAGTGGACGCAAACCACATTCATGTATATTTCCCTAGTCACGGGACAATAGAACCACTCTTTATAGACCACCACAATCATATAGTTTCGGCCAATTTCATTGAATTAATCCGGAAGCCATACAAAACCATTGTAAACAGATGTGGAGGAGTAATGTAACTATACCTCATAATCTAACTACTAATCATAGTGGACGCAAACCACATTCATGTATATTTCCCTAGTCACCAGCTTGCCGCTAATTCCCGCTGCAAATCAAGGTTTAGGGATGAGTAGACATTCGGTTGGATGGACAAGAAAAAAGTATTAAAGTGTCTTATTGCATATACATACAATTTTAGTGTGCCAATTTACAGAAACCAAAACTTGTAAGTGAAGTAGTAAGAACTATAGTTTTGGAACTGTAAACAGACTACAGTCTGGCAAAAAGAGAACCTAAAAATGGCCCAAAGAGTACCTTGAATTTGTTCATCAGAGAAAACAGTCTAACTGCACGCGCATGCATTTTCCTGTCTTCTCGGCGGTTGAACTCCCATTTTACAATTTCCTGCAAATGGGAAGGTCACGGTAAAGGCAAATATCTGTCGATTGCATGTGCATGGAGTAATTAGAACTATAGTCTCCTTGATTCCTGTCTCGTTGGTCCCCCCTGTAGTTGGCATCAGCTTTGGTGTAGTGTTCGTGACTAACAACACTGATCGTTCAGAACGTATCTCCAAACTGAATTTATCTGAAAAGAAATTCAACAGAGATTGAACACAATAAATTCCGCTTGCAAATAAGGCACATCAACACAATAGCATTTTAAAAAAAACAATGATTCCCAAATTGTCCATGTTCATTTCCTATGTTGGCCACACACAATAAACATAAATTTGTTGTGTTTGACAACATTTGGTAACACCCTTTTCAGTTCATGAAACAAAAAATTTAGAGAAGACACATCAAAGCACCCTTGTATGTTAAGGATTCTCCCCCAATCTATAACAATCTGATCCACAGTACTGTGTACACGAAGTCGGCGAGTGTTAGGAATCTGATAACTCTTATATTGAGAAGAAAATACTCCTATATTCCTTTGATTGGCTATCGTGTTTAAAAATAAAATTCATGAGCAAGGCGATCATCTTTGGGTTTAGGGTGAGACAAAAGCATGGTTAAGGGGATTGTCTGAATATAAGGACAACATCGTTTTTTTAGTTAACCATGACAGCAAAATGCAATATGTCGATGCATGAGGAGGCTTGAATTTATAGGCACAGTAATATACCAAGATGCTACCTATAACCATTTTAACTAATGGATAGAGCTGATTTGTTTCGAATAAACAAATAGACTTCAAATCAGGTAATAGAAAATACAATAATGAGGGGGGGGAATCGGCATGCTGTAGACCATAATACAATCCCTATGTGGCTGTAATGTATCTATAAAAATTAGGAAAAATATTGGAAATTGCAGTTCTCAACTACTATGGGCATTGTTGTGAGGCATAGAAGCAATTATGCTCTTAACGGAGTAGTGGATTATTTCATTTTTCTCATAACTAAACTATGTCAGAACCATGTACTTCTCAAGGCTATATTGGACATTTGTCTCACCCATGTGATTTGCTACAGAAACTGATAACAGAAATCTAAGTGATAGGTGTGTCACACTATCATGGGAAATAATACAACTCTAAAACACGTTGCAGTAACAGTCAAGCAAAATAATCACTGGCATAAATCTAAGCAAAATATGAGATGGTACACTAAGTGGAAGGAGAGGTTGTCATGTTACCAATATTACTTTTTTTATAACATTGTTCTATTGAAGTAAATCAGAGAACTTCGACCTGGAGAATACACAAAAGGCAAAGAATAAGCATTTTTCTTCTACCTTGCAACTAACATATATCAATGGATGAGTATATATCTGTACAGATTTAATTATATCATTTGGATCTACCTTGGAACTAACATATTTGAGTGAGCTCTTAAAGATGAACTCTCAATTCTCAAATTATCACAAAGAAAAAAATAAACATTTTTTGTGAAGTTTAGAACTGAAACACAATAACTGGCGTAACAGTTATATAGTAAAACAATCATAGAAGATGGATGAATAGTAGGTTAAGAACAAACATTAAATTTACTTTTACCAGGTGACTGAACTCTACAAATTAAGCCCATTTCGGCCTCCCTAACTGTTTTGTACATAGAACAAAATGTTCACTGCTTAAAGAACTGAACATTTTTCTTCACAGCTACTTCATAGATCATCTGTTTTGCATCTCCTACCTCAACAATTCTCTTTACAGCAACCTGCAATGCAATTTAAACAGGGTTAGAGTGGTAATGGTAATCGTAATGGTAGCTACAACCACCTACAATTGACACAGGGATAGGAAGGTGAAGGTAATGGCAGATCGTTGCAATTGTAAAGGAAACGACAATATTTAATATGTAAAACACACACACTACTGCAGTCAGCAGTCTGGAATAAGGTAAGTAAAATCTGTTCAAGCTCAATGCCTCAATCTATGCCAGTCTTTCAACTCATGTATGTTTCCAATAGGAAATGTTCAGATAAAGTTGTTTTTCTATGAATTCGGATAAATAAAGTTGTTAAAAGTTGCAACCTAAATCTCTCTATGGCTGTAGCTCAGGAATAACTAAGTCTAGCTGTAACCTGCTCTGTAGTACTCTGTAAAAGTTTGTTAAATAAATAGATCAGCTGAATCATGACACACTAAACACTTGGAGAAAAGGAAAACCAGATCTGCACATACCCCATGCTCAGCAGAGATGGCCTTGGCCTTTTCGAGGAGCACTTGTGTGAGCTGCCTCTGCTGCTCGCCTGCTCCTGCATCGACTTCATGAGCTCCGGAACTATCTGAGGAACGGTGCCCACTAACAGTAACAAATCAATCAAATCGTCCCATACTCCCATTCAGTCGACATCGAGATGGAGAGAGCAAGAAATACTGAACGAAACATCAAGCACAATAGTTGCTCGCTCAGTCCGGTCAGCAGCATAACAGCTAGGGCCGGCTGCGTTGGCGACTGGGCAGGGCTGATGCTCGTGCCTGCATGCCCGCTACCTGGAGGCAAGTTGTCGTTCCAAAGCAGGATCTCAATACTTACCATAAGGGAGGTTTGTGCATGCTGTATGGGAGTGCACTGAAATCAGCATGGGTGTGAACTATGTATTCCATGAGCCATAGTCTGTGTAGTCCATGGAGGCTGAGACTGAAAATCTGTAGCTATTCATCGTCTTGAAGGAGTATTCTTTGGTCCTGTGAAAAGGATGAATTCAGCTTCATTAAGGAACATATGAGAACAGTTAAAAATAACTTGGTTATCAGGTTCCTATAATAATTAGAATGCCACGTTTGGATAAGAAAGGAGAAGATGAGAAGAAGTAGGCACAATCAGGTGCAGTGCAGAAAATGCCAAAAAAAAAATTGAATTGGTAGTACAGGCTATATAAAATTTGAAGATCATGATTGTGTTGTGATATAATAAATTCAGGATATATGGCCATGATTCTAGCAGGTGTACAGGAGTTATCATGTGAAGGTGCATGAGCAGGACATAATTTACAGTGACAAAATAAAAAGCGCAATATAAGGCCCTGATTTTAGCAGAGGGTCTACGGGTGTTTGAGATCATGTTTTACTGAGATTATGGCTGTTAATTTAAGCAGAGCTTCTGTGACTCGTGAGATTGAGGGGCAAAAAGTTACTAATAAAATTGATGAGCCAACTGGCGGCCTCTAAAAAATGAACACAAATGGCATACCAAGGGGCTACAAAGATCCTGAGCAGGTTACAAAAAATCCAACCATATGTCATCTGATACTCTGTAGAGAAAAAAATGCTAATGAGGAATACCAAGGGGCCACAGAGATTTTGAGAAGCTTACAAAACAATCCAACCACATGTCACCTGAGATTTTGAAGAGAAAAAGATTCTAATGAGGAAAAAAATGGAAGGCAGAAACATCTGCATCTCTCCTGCAAATATTAGTTGGAACTTACACACCATGGATTATGTAGAATCTATTCATGTAGATTTTTGTCATAGATGAGGATAGTGACTAATGTCTCGGTATATTAAAAATAGAAAGTGGTGCGCGGCTCCTTTGGTAGAGAGATATTGTTTACAACTAATTAAGCACCTGGTTGACTGAATGTGTTGCTGCAGCAGGAAAGCACAGATTGCAGATGCCGATTGTGTACATGAAGCATCACGGCCCAAACCTTAGCTTTCTTCTTTGGCACAAATCTGAGTTCAGTAACCATAATCTAAATTCATGGTAGCAGCAAAGAACTTGAAATAAATTGGAATGTTAAATTAAATCATAAAATCTTGAAATTGTTCACATAAGTTTTTTTTATATATACTTCCATACCCTAGCATGTATATAGTTTGAGCACATAAGGATCTAGATCCTGCTATTGGTTCGACATAGTGGACACTTCCAATCTTTTTGACTCTTGCCATAAACAATTGGAATACAATGACCAAGGACATTGTCACTGATGAGGACATGACACATTCAGATACAACCATTGATTATAAGGTGAGCTTGTTTAGTGATTTTTGGTGTAACTCACTTGGTTCCACATGTACATGTTCCTATTTGCTTGTAGGTACAAATATTTCTCAAAGTGCAGGGCAATCAAGATTCATCAGTGACCCGATAGTACCTCGTTGAGAAGCCCGTAACTCAACCATCCGGGGTGTGATTGAGGTCAACGAGTACTTGATAGAAAGCTTATTTGATAAGTTTTCAAATAAATCAGGTCCCATCTCAATATCACGTTGGCAAGGCCTCCAAATTATCAAGACATTCTGTCCTTTGTGCTTTGTCGGGGAGCTACATCATTGTCATGTTTGGATATTCACACTTGGGACCCCGGCCCAAGTTGGAGCACGTTCGAGAAGATGGAAAACACACCAAGGAAGCCCTTGGACGTCCTCCTCCTTGGCCACCACCTTAGAGGGCCAGCAAGGGCGTCCAAGCCAAGCCAGAGGCCCAGTCCAACTCGAGTTCGCGTCAGTCTCGGCCTTCAGGACCAGCGAGCGATAAATCGGACGCCCAGGACACATCTGAACTCCGTTTTGATGATCCATATATGGATGGAAAGATAATTTCATAAGCTAACTAATGGCTTTGGTTTGAGGTCCAAATTCCATCGGAGTCAACGGGAATCGTCAAAACAAGTGAGCATCCAGAATCTGTTTAGGCGTTGCATTGCTATCTTTTGGGCCGTCGGGCCATGTAACGTATAGGCCCATGAGGAGGACGTGAATGAGGGTGCTTGCACGTCCCTTAGACCATATAATCAGTAGCCGCCGCCTATGTTAGGGTTTGGGTTTTGCTTTTAGATCAATCTGTCATCGAACGTCGCCGTTATCGGTTTGTGAAACCCCACGTTGAGATCTTAATCATATATCTGCAATTGTCACTTCACTTGAGTTGCATATTATCTTGTTCTTGCTTGTGTTCTTCGATTCGCAGCAGGGATTAGCCTTCTTGGCGAGGTCAACCGGATTGTGGCACGGTTGATAACTAGAGGAGACGTGGTGCTAAGGTTGTAGGGTTCGGGTCTTTGTGATCTGAAGCCGGATCGGTGTGTCGCTCTCCGACCAAATCGATAGTTATCTTGAACCTGACGGAAGATCGGGAATCACGTCCCCATCAGTCACCATAATAAAATCTAGCAGAACTACAGCGAGGGGAGGGGAAGAGGAGGAATGCAGAGAACCCAGGTTGACGTGAGTCCGTTGGTGACGACCAGCCGCTATAGGTCGCCCACCACGGCTCCACGCGACAGCCGCCGGAGTTTGATTTTAGCAGAGGGTCTACGGGTGCTAGGGCTGAGAGAGAGAGAGAGAGAGAGAGAGAGAGCAAACCGGGTCAGCTGGTAGCCGGATCCGGCGGCGCTGCTGCCATGCCCCGCTGCCGTGTGGGAGAGGCGAGCTCGAGTGTCGGCGCGGCGACGCATCACCCATGCCAAAATCCCGGCCGAACCGAGGACGATCGGTGACAGAGACATGAAACCCTAGGCCGGTGCTCGGTAGCGCTCAACGCCATCGCCACGCCAGGGGATAGGGAAAGAGAAGGGGAAGGCGGGAGCGGCTGCCGGGGGCCGGGCTGGGGCCGCCGGCGCCGAAGTTTGAGAGCGGCGGCGCTGGTGGAGGAGCCGGAGGCGTTGTGCTCTTTTTTTTGCCGAGGGTCGAGGAAGTGGAAAAGACGGGATATGTGTGGAGCCTCTAGAAAGAATAGGATTTCACGTTGGAAAAAAAATGAGCGCTATGAATAGGAGGCGAAGACATGCTGAGCCATAGATGGGAGAGATCCAAAGGCCAGCTGTATTTGGGATGACGTGGATAGGCTAAAAATCCGGGAGGCTGTTTCAATTTAATTAAGTAAATAAAGGGCCAATGGCCTTTCTGCTTTTGGATTAATCTTCACGACTCCAGCTCCACTTAATTCTGATCTCTGTTTTGACAGGTTTTTCGTGTCATTATAGCCCAATTCACAGCCACTTGCACATAAACCCAGTCATACATGCGGTCCGTAAATGAGAAGCAAATGATTCTCCATTTCCTCTTGAACAAGAAGGCAATGAAGACTGTCCAAAGACCCACAACAAATCCTATGCCCATGCTGATGTACAAGGAAACTTCTTTCTCTTCAGGGCCAACTGGAGCCGTGTCAGTTCCTGTACAATTCTTAGGCAGAGGTGGACCACAGAGACCTGGGTTGCCAATATAGCTGGATGCCTGGTTCTCCAGAGTTCTTAGTTGATTCCCAGATGGTATCTTCCCAGTTAAATCATTATAGGACAAGTTCAAGCTGACCAGTGATGTTAGCTCAGACAAACTGTTTGGGATTTCACCAGAGATCCCATTATGAGATAGATCAAAAGATTCTAGTGCCAGTAGTCCGCCAATACTTGAGGGGATTCTGCTGCTGAGATGATTCCACGACAAGTTCAAGTTTCTCAGTGCAATGAGCTGCCCAATTTCTTCAGGGATTTGCCCTGTTAAACTGTTGCAAGACAAATCAATGCTTACCATGTAAGCAATTCCACTTGTAAATTCAAGCTGTTGACCTTTGGTGACCACCAATAAACTATCAGTTCGAATTGGTCTGTACAGGTAGACCTCAGTAACTCCAGTGTTGGTAACACTGAAAAGTGCACTATTGTTATTGGGAGTATGAGCCATAGCTTCCAGGTTTCCAAGTGACAACGGTATGTTCCCTGTGAAGTTGTTACATGCAAGGTCTAAATATTGAAGCCCCTTCATCCTAGTGAGTTGGGCGGGAATTCCACCAGAAAACATATTTGAGCGTAGCTGTAAAAACGACAAATCCGATGAAATTTCCCCAATCCATGACGGTATGCTCCCAGAAAATTTATTGTATGCTAGATCAAGAAATTTTAACTGTTTACTCCTCTGAAGAAACAAAGGGAGTGTTCCTGAAAGGTTGTTGCTATTCAAGTTAAGCAACTGAATATTTGATGCTTCGGACCCATGAAGGCAATTGGGCAGTGTCCCGTTTAGTAGGTTTTCTGATAGGTCCAGAAATTTCAACTGTTGCAACTGAAGCAAGGAGCAGGGAATGGTTCCAGAAATCGAATTATTGAAAAGAATGAGTGTTCCCAGCATTGGTGCCCCAATATCCGATGGCAATGTGCCTGATATATTGTTTTCAGAGAGGTCTAAGTGGATTAGATCGTCTGAAAGTTTAGGAATCGGACCAACAAGTTGGTTAGAACTAATGTCCAATGAAGCTACTCCCAAACTACTGAAATATGTGGGAAGCCTTCCAACAAGCTGATTTCTTGACAAATCCAAAACACTGGCAGTACTTAAAAGTTGCAATCCAGAACTCATCAGGTATGTAATCATTTATGCCTGTGTTTGAAATATCTAGTGTGTCAATTGGCTGGCTGCTGAGCCATGCTGGAAACTGAGGCCCTAGCACACAAGAGCTAAAGCCAGCTGAAATTAATCTGAATGGGGTGTTCCATGTATTCTCTACTTGCAGAGTCAAGGAGTTATCAGATATCCAGAGATGTCGTAGAGAAGACATATTTGTAAAGTGGTCTTCAGTGATTATACCCTGCAGGTTATTTGAGGTTAGCCACAGGTCTTCCAAATTTTTGAGTTCTCGTATTGCAATAGGTATATCTCCTGACAGATGATTGTACTGTAGCCAAAGCGATGTCAAACTGCTAAACTCCCCTAGCAGAGGAGGTGGCAAGCTCCCGGTCAAATTGTTGTAATCCAAGTAGAGTTCTTGCAACCCTTGCTTTGGCAACCTACGCAATAGTTCTGCTATGTCCATGCTGATGAAGTTATTCCATAGTTGCAATTTTCGTATATTCTTTAGGTTCCCCATGGTCGATGGCAAAGGGCCAGTGATGCTGTTATTGTTTTTTTTAGAAGGGCCGGCAAAAGCTTTGCCGGGATTTCTATTAGACGAATAAAAGAAAAGGCAAGTGCCAGCCCAGTTTTTTGACTGGAAACCAGGCCAGAAAAACCATACAATTTGGAGGGTACCTTACTCCACTGCACAAATAGGTACCAAACCACTGCTACAAAACTGCTAACAACGTGGTCGAAACGACCCAACTATAACAACTTGGTCGAGAAAACGACCCAACTATACTTCTACTCGACTATTCACAACTTGGCCGAAGAATCCCTTCTTCCCCAGGCGACGCGCACCCGGTTGCCGAACTCTCAGTCGCGACCAAACTTGGGCAGACACCGGAGAACCCCAAGCTGCAAATTGTAAAGACTAAAATATTTTAGGGAAGTCAAATTACCAATTGTGTCAGGAATAGGACCTTGGATTCCGCTGTCAGTAATCCAAAACCATTGGAGACTCGGTAGATTCCAGAACAAGTTCTTGGCTCCGAGAGACGAATCAAATAAGTTGTAACTGATATCGAGGTTCTCAAGGTACGTGAGGTTGACATGGGACGGGGGAGGAATGATGTTCCGAAGTCCACAAGAAGTCAGATAAAGGTCCAACAGAGATGGAACCATGTTGATGGCATGAGCCCAATCGATGGCTGTGCTGAGGTTCACCCCAGACATACTGAGTGTCTGTAGCTTGCCAAACCGTGACAGCCAGGCAAGATCAGGGGAGTACAAATTTTCTTGGCTGCTTATTGTAAGCTCAAGCAGATTTGAGAGGTTGCCTAGGTGGGGAGGAATTCGCCCGCCGAAATTGGAGTCGAGATCAAGATACCTCAGGCTTGTGATGGCACCGATGAACTCCGGGATTGGTCTACCACCGAAGTTGTTCGATGAGAGGTCCAGTGCCTGTAAATGCCGTAAATCAAGCAGGGACGAGCTCACCTCGCCTCCTATGGTTGCCACAGACTGACTGGGACTAGTGGTATTGCTCTTGATCTGGAGCTTGACGACATGGCCGGTTTGGTTGCTGCACTGAACGCCACTCCATCGGCAGCAGTCTTGCCCTGGTTGCCAAGACGACAGGTAGTTGCCCGGATCTGTGAAGCCAGCTTTGAGGACAAGCAGGGCATCACGCTCTCGGGGGATGCAGAGAGCGCTGCTTGTTGGTGGGAGTGCAGGTGCAGGCGCAGCGGCGGCTGCGGCTGCGGCTGCGGCTGCGGCTGATGTGCCACTACTACAGAACAGGCCTTTGGTGACTTGGCCAAAATCAACATTAGCTCCCGCCCAAAATGCGCCCGGGACTAAAAAGACCATTAGCCCCGGTTGGTGTCCCCAACCGGGACTAAAAGTCCCCTGCCCCAACGGCTATGGTGTCAGGCAACTGCAGTAGTGTGCTTTCCGCACCGGGACTAAATCCCAGCTCTGTAGTAGTGTGCTCTGCTCGGCAACGATGAGGAGGCTACATATCGAAAGAATCACTGTAACTTGGATCAAGTTCCTGGCCATTTTTGGATTGCACACAGCCATGGCCATGTTGGGCTAGGCGGCTAGCTTCCTCTGGGTTCTATCTTCCTCACTCTCTCTCTCTCTCTCTCAGGAGAGTTTCATTAGCCTTTAATTTGCAGGTATGTGTTTCTTCATGCATTGAGGCAGAAACTGAGAATAGGTGTATATGTAGATGAACCAGTCATTCCTTGATGTAGTAGTACTGTGGCCACGAGTGATTTAAATTCAAGAATAAAATAACACCAGCTGTTCTTAAACTTGGCCAAGACTGTCATATAGATCTCTAAACTGCCAAAATACACGTCACAATAGTCGCTAAACTTTCTTCTGACTGGGCTAATTCCAGCCGTGTTCTTCTGAACGAAAAAAAACAGACAGACATGTCTCCAAGAAATGGCCCCTTTCTTGACTTTGGTTGACGAAAAGATTCAAGAAGAAATTTTATTTTATGTGCATGCAATTTCATACCCAGCTCTAATCTGGTTGCGTAGACTGCCAGAGCGCCTTAGTTTAGGGCTGCCAACCCCACCTTGCAGGCTCAAAAAGGACTGCCGGTCAAGTTGGGGCTTGCAGACGCAGCGCCAGATGTTGGCACAACAGCTATCCAGAAGTACGAGTTCTTGTTCGCTAAGCCACTGTCCGCGTCTACTCCCTCCATCTTAAAATAACTTGCCTTCTTTAATTTTTAAAGACCACGTTTGACCATTTGTCTTATTTAAAAAATTTACATAAATATCATATATGTTGTTATGACTTATTTTATCAATAAAGATATTTTGATAATAATCTATTTATTTTATAATTTATATAAAACTTTTTAAATAAGGCGAATGGTCAAACATAGTCTTTAAAAATCAAAAAGAAAATAAATTATTTTAAGACAGAGGGAGTAAGCACGAGGCCTTCAAAGTTCTCTTCCAAGATGACGCCTTCCTTGACGACTTTGTTCCGGAGATCGACGAGCTTCTGCCCGAGGCGAGCTAGGATAGCAGCTCCCAGGGTAGTCCTTTATGTACCTTGTGGTTTCCGGTGTGAGGCCAAATCTTGGTAATCAGGCGACACTGGGATTATGGTATGTTGTTGTAAAATTATTCTACTTTTTCTTAATGAAATACTCCCTCCGTCTCAAGTATAATCTACTTTCTTTGACTTTTAAAAACTGTGTTTAACCATTCATCTTATTTAAAAATTTTATATAAATTATAAAATAAATAAATTATTATCAAAATATCTCTAATAATAAAATAAGTCATAATAAGTTAAATGATATTTATACAAAATCTTTAAATAAGACGAATAATCAAAAACACAATTTTTAAAAAAAGTCAAAGAAAGTAAGTTATTTTAAGACAGAGGGAGTACGTGCCTTGGCATGGTCTCAATGAGTCCAGTGCAGTCTTTGTCAGTTTCCAACTGAGGGAGAATAAACACACCAGTGATGACCCGGAAGACCCTGGAATTCCAACAGGATGTCACATCCGTTGACAAAGTTTGGCAAGTTTCCATAGAGGTGCTTTTTACGCGTCATAAAGCAAGTCACCAATTAATCTTTACTTTGGCAAATTTCTATAGGGGTGCTTTTTAAAGCGTCATAAAGCAAGTCACCAATTAATCCTTTTTAATTATAGATTTACGTCCATGCTTTGCAATGGAAGCCATAAACATTTCAACGCTAACTAGCTAAATACTTGATTTTTATGCGATCTTCGAAACTGCGGGGGATCACGCTGCCAAAGTAGCCCTAAGGGCATGTTTGATTGCGGCATGTTTGATTGCAAGAGATTGATTTCCGAACTGGAACCAATCCAGAGAGAGATGAGTGAATCCCTCCGTTATCATTTAATCCCTTAGGGGTTAATCTTTTTAGATCTTGTTTAGCTGTACTCGTGTTCACCTTAATCTATATGTATTTCAGTGGATTAAGATAAAATATAAACTAAAATTCATATTATAGTATATGACATTTGTGACCATAGGGCATCAACCAAATAGGCAAATACAGGTTTTGTTGTGATTTTTATATATAGGCATAATTATAAATCCTTGTACAAATAAAGGTATTACTTGGCTCTATCGTAGCTGACTGGTAGTATCTGGTGGACCGTACCGTACCTCTGTGGTAACAAAAACACAAAGAGCTTGTTTAGTTTGCACTATGGAGTAATTTTGTCTCGACCCTATACGTTCCTGGATGGATGGCTGTATGTGACATGGATGTGTACTTTTACATGTTCAGGCATATGTGTGATCTTAGTTTGGTTTATAGATTTCTTTTGTTTAATTTTTTAGAATTATACGATACAAAACAGGTACTCATAGCACACACATTCCTCGTGGCATATGCATATTCATCCTTAAATACACACGTATGTTACACACGTGCCATTGAACTGTTGCCCATAGGCATGGGGGCGTAGGAAGTGGTCAGCTCAAACAAGGCATGTCGAGCTCTTTTTCGGACCGGCATCTTTCTGGATGTTCCTTGTCACATATTTAGTTGGAGTCCTAGATACGTACTTGGATTGGATATTTTTTTTATACAGTCCCAGTAAAACCTATAGATGGGCAATATGTAGGCCGCTCGGTGTTGTCCAAAAAAGCATGGTCTGACCTTTTTTGAAGGCAAAAACTGTGGGGGAGATCCCCACAGCACTTCATTTTGTATTTATAGAAATTAAAAGGAGGGTTACAAGAAATTACATATTGAGTTTAATTGAAAGCATCTAGCCAAAAACAGAATGCTGACCGAAGGTCATCATTAAATCTAAGTGACTGGAGGCGGCACTGGTTTTTAAAGTTATTGAGCCTAGTCCCAACATGCACCGGCTTGTTTCTGAAAATTTTGTCATTCCTCACTTTCCATATCTCCCAGCTCGCTATGATTACAGCCTCCGTGAAAAAGGGCAAGTTTTGTTGCTGCCTTGCATGCGCAATTCTGGGATAGAGGCTGAGGCTTAGATTCCATTCAAAGCTTATCTTTTCCCAGCAATCCCTGGCAAAGCTGCAGGTGAAGAACAGATGCTCAATATCCTCATCTGCTCCATCGTTGCAGGTGACACAGTGTGGCTCTTCTCCATCCTCTGGTGGGATGTTTCTCCTTTTGAGCATTGTTTTGGTGTTTAATCTATCCACCAAGACCTGCCATGTGAAGAATTTTATTCTAGGAATGCATTTTGACTTCCACATCCATTGGAAGATTGGATGGGCTGGTAGATTTTGGAATGCCATTTTGTAGAACTTCCTGGATGAGTATGTATTGTTACCCCATTGGTAGACCCAAGAATCTTTAGCTTGATCATGAAGGTGCACTGCTGCCAGTATATCATTGAGCTGTTCGAGCTCCTCAAATGCTTGCTGGGATAATGGCAGGCTGAACAGGGAGTCCAGTTCTTCAGCTTCTGCTGCTTGGGAGACACTCATTTTCAGGCTGTTTTCTGTGGCATGCGTCAGGAGGCATGGAAATTGGTGTGCAAGTACTTAGTCTGACCACAAGTCATCCCAGAATGTAACAGTTTTACCATCTCCAATGCAGCATCTGGCAATCCCTCTAAATAAGATGTTGAGCCTCAAAACATCCTTCCACCAAAATGAACCCACCTCCCTAGAGGCATGGGGTATCTTGTCCATGTAGTGGTTATGCCAAACAAAATTTACCCAAGAGATATAAGCTCTGTTATAAAATTTGTGCAAATGTTTGATTAGCAGTGCATCATTCTGGACATTCAGATTGATATAGACGTAGACACGCCATGAGGCACGATGGTCAGCTTAGGCATGGCATGTTAATCCCTTTTCTGAACCAGAATCTTCCTGGATGTTGCTTTCCACTCGCGACAAGTTTGATTAGGAGTTGTGGACATGTGCTTGGATCAGAATCAGATATGTGCATTCTCAGTTAGACCTATATATCCGCTGTGATGGACCCGAAAAAATATGACATAATCTTATATCATACTAAAACATGTTCCATATATGTTCCATCAAACCGTATCATCCACACGACCACAGACACAATGGTCAGCTCAGATATAGCACGTGAGAGTCCCTTTTCCAACTAAGCTAGTCTGACAAGTACGGCCTATACAACCGGCAGCATAAAACCCGCATTCTTGTGGCGCTGGCCGCTAGTTCCATGGCCTGCCATGAGGGAGATCCGTGAGGCATCAGCCATGAGCATGCACTGCTGGTACTACAGAAAGATCTAAGTGCTGCTTGTACTACACTAAAAAGCCTGAAAGCAAAGAAAAAAATTCAAAATCTAAAAATGGAGAAAGAAGTGAAAAGAAAAAAATCAAACCTGAAAGCAAAAAAAAAAAAAAAAAAAAAAAATAAAAAATTCAAAATCTAAAAATGGAGAAAGAAGTGAGAAGAAAAAAAATCAAACCTGAAAGCAAAACAATTTTTTTAAAAAAAATCAAAATCTAAAAATGGAGAAAGAAGTGAAAGAAAAAAAAATCAAAATCTAAAAATGGAGGAAGAAGTGAAAAAAAATGAAAAATGGAGATGCGGGGTATCGATCCCCGTACCTCTCGCATGCTAAGCGAGCGCTCTACCATCTGAGCTACATCCCCAATGATGTCAGCTGCCAAACTAACATTTCCGTTTTCCAAAGAATCCTTCTACATGTTCAACATGCCGTTTCATGTTTGATTTAAAGAGCAGAGACAGGTACAGAAACAGAGTATGGAAGACGAAATGACAGAAGAAAGCAAAACCAGTAGAAAACATGCTAGGAAACAACTAGTTTGAACTATCTACTTCGTCATATACTAAGAAGTTAACTGAACTCTAGTTCATGTTCAATCAAGCCATGACAATCGCAGAGTTAATTGATCATGCATGGACATGAACACGCGAGTTTTCTCGCAGAGGATTTTGCTTAAGATTCAGCTAAGAGGAGGCACGTACCTTAAGATGGCCTGGACTTAGGCATCTGAGGGTCACAGCGTTCGTTTTGGCACCTCTAATCACCGAGATCTGAATGCATACAAGTCAACTAGCTGCTAATCCACGATCTAGTTCCCAAAAAAATTCATGATCCGGTTAAGGTAGGTTCATTGCCAAACGTAATCTCAAACGTCCTGTTCATTTGTATCGAAACCTAGGGTGCAGCCTGAGTCTTGTTTGGCTACACTTGTATTCACCTCATAATCACATGAAATGAGGTGGATTAAGGTGAAAAAAACTAATTTTCACTCAAATCCACTCTTAACACGTAGATTAAGATAAATACAGATACAATCAAATAAGCCTCTAGGTAGATCTAGTTCCCACTCACACAAATCGATGAGACGAGTTATGTGCACAAGTGCTTTGTAGGTTGAATTTCATAGAATTTCGGCCCTTTTCTCAATTAATGGTTGATTAATTGACATACAACTAACTAATCTATCCATTGGGATGAGCTGAGTAGGCTTCCTGATCAAACATGTGCGTGTCTTGTCACTTTTCTGTTGCGTGATAGAAAGAAGTGAACTAGCTGAGTTGGATGGAAGGTGTGGTCATACACTCAACCACCCCCACAAGTCTTCTCTTGATTTAAATTTGACAAACCTTGTTTTCTCTATTTTTCCTTCTGAATAAAAAACCGTCTAGTTCCTCCTAGTTCGATCTCTCTCTTTTTGGGCATGAGAATTGAAGGCCATCATGATAATTCAACTCCAAATCGTTTGTATATATAGGTCCATAATTAGCTAAATATAAAAAACATCACTTTATAAAACATTTATTTGAAAATAAAATGGACATGCTAAGCGAGCGCTCTACCATCTGATCTCCCCTGAGATGTCAGCAATCCAAGTAATAATTTTATTGTAGAAAAAACATTGGCCTCTGCCATCAGTTGGCTCGTGTATTGCGACGAGACGCACAGTGCGTCAGCGATGGAAGGCGGCGGCTCCGGTGGCCGGGCCACTGCCGCTGCCGCTGCCGTTGCCCCCGCGCGTATGACCACCGTGTCGCGGCACTACTTCGGCGGCAGCGCGTCCGAGCGCCACCACGACGTCCGCGTCGACATCATCGAGGTACGCGCATCTCCGTGCCTCTCGTCTCGTCCCCCTCCCCCACGCTCGCGTCGAATAGCTAGAAGAGAACCCACTGGTTTGCTCATATACTAGTAGTCATATACTGGGGGTCTGCCGGCCTGGGGACGAGCGTTTCGTCCGGACAGTCGTTGCGGCGTCTTTAAACCTGTGGTGGCGTCTTTAAACCTGCGGTGGCGTCTCGGCGGCGATCCAGTGCGGCGGGTTGCTGGTGCTTTGTTGGAACGCCCAGCAAGTGCTTGATAAATTGCCGCCAAGGCAGAACCTCGAGCCCGTGGCTTGGATTCTTTACCCATGGTACTCTTGCTGTGCTCTTGTGTCCTGACTCCCTTTTGGTTGGGTTTACATACAGAACATCGAAGAGGACTACGGCATGTTTGTGTGGCCATGCAGTGTCATTCTTGCAGAGTATGTGTGGCAACAGAGATCACGGTTCTCTACTTCCAGAGTTGTTGAGGTACTACTATGTCTCACCTTCGTATTCATACAACTTCCCGTCCACCAATCACCAATGTGGTCCACTTGCTACTGTGACCAATTGTAAAAGCACTTCACTGAACAATCTTAGCTCGATAGTACTTGTACAGTTGCACGTATGTCCGAAAAATCCTCTCTTTTATGGAATCCTGCATTCCTCTGCACGTACATTATTGTTTGGGGAACAATACTACATAAACACTTGTCTAATTTGCATGTATCATCTGCAGCTTGGTGCTGGGACCTCACTGCCAGGATTAGTAGCTGCAAAGGTTGGAGCAGATGTAACACTAACAGACATTGCGCAGAATGCAGAAGTGAGCTCCAATTCATCTTAGGAATCCTTATCATTTGATCCTTGTCAGAGTTTCAGTATGGTTGACTTCCTCCTTGTTTTTCCTGACTGTTATAGGTACTAAACAACATCAGAAACATATGCGCTCTCAATAACGCCAACTGTACTGTATGGTTTGATTTCACGTGCAGAGCTTTACATGTTGCATCCTATCAACTCAGGGAGCTGAGGATTAGTCCATAATCATGCAGGTTTTAGGACTTACCTGGGGAGAATGGGATGAACCAGTATTTGATTTACATCCTGACATTATTCTTGGAGCTGATGTGCTTTACGACTCAGCAAGTGAGCTACGACCATCCATTCACTGACTACCTGCCCATTTTCCATTCATATTATCATCGTTTTGGCTGACTGACATACCATTCCATCTATTTGGCAAGAGTTTGACGATCTGTTCGCGACTGTGACCTTTCTTCTCGAAAACTCTTCTGGGGCGGTTTTCATAACCGCATACCACAACCGCAGGTACCAACGAATCATTTCATCCCTTTTTCGCTTGGCAGAAGTGTGGGTGTGGCAAGCACCATTTCTGATAAATCTGTTTGATTTGTCTGTGCAGTGGTCATCATCTGATTGAGTTTTTGATGGTCAAGTGGGGTTTGAAATGTTTGAAACTGCTGGATGGTTTCTCCTTCCTGCCACCATGCAAGGCTGCTTCACTTCAGGGGAACATTCAGCTTGTTGAAATCACGCTTGACAAGGAAAAACATAAATGACGTTGAGTTGAGGGAACTTATTTGGTGGATCAGAAAATTTGCAAGCATATGCGATTCAGAAAATCATGGGTTGCAGTTTGATTTTAGGAGTGGACGAAAAGCATAGAGAAATGGAATGCCATATTTGGTCCTCTGCATACATGTTGGAACAGTGATTCCATGTCAATTCATCCATTTGGACTGCCATAACAAGAATTTTCTTTTTTAATTAAAAAACAGTCATTGTGAGCATTGTACTGTGAAGTATGAATAGCTCATGCATGCAAAAAAAAAACAGAAAATGGAAGCACATATGTACTATTTCGTTCCAAATATGCAAAAATGTAGATTTCCTAAAAGCGTGCAGAGATGTGTCCATCTATTGATTCATGTATTCGATGAGCTAAACACATATTTTGCACAACGAGCTCTTCTCAGTTTTTATCGAATCCTCTTTTTTTTTCTTTTTCTTTTTTGAGGAAAGCCATGCGGCACACTTTATTGATTATCAAACAAAGTTAAATCGTTCACCAAGGTTTCAAAAATAAAACTAGGGGCCTCATCGACCCAAATAGAATTCTCTTTTAAGGATAAAGCTACCCTAGCTATTTCGTGTGCCGCACTATTTGCTTCGCGATCACAGTGCTCAATGGAGATAGTGTCAAACTCCTGCAATAGAGAGAAACATTCATCATAAATTGGGGCACCCATTGATGATGAAATTATCATTCTCATGGTCTCCACAACCTCCAAACTATCTGAATGAATAATGAGGCTGCTACATCCAATTTTTTGAGCTAGCAGGAATCCCTCCTTAAGCGCCGTAATCTCAGATATTGAGGCATCTCCTACATGTTCGGAATAAGAGCACGATCCTGCAATAAACGAACCATTAGCGTCTCTGATGATGGCTCCAGTTCCACCGTTTCCTTTGACATCACTGTAGCTACCATCAATATTCATCAAAATCTTCCCCTCAGGTGGTCTCCATTTGTTTCTTTTTCTGACGGTCTTTTGCAAGGACTTCTTATAGTTTTGTCGTCAGGCTGGCTATTGATAGCGCTGAGTGCGATGACTGCTGAATTCGTTCCCCATGTACTAGCTTTCTGCGCCCCCACCAGATGAACCTGCCCCACATCAGAATAAGCTCAGCAAGGCCAACTCTGTTCAACTTCTCCAAAGGTCTTGACATATTAATTATATCGGCCATCAGTACTGAACCCAACTGGTCAGTATCCAGAATCCTATACTCCTGTAATCCTAAGACCCACTAAAAGGTCTTCTCCAATCAAAAATTAGGATTTCCAAAAAGTGATGTATGATGATGTCATCAAAGGAGTTACCCCCACTTAGTCTTAATTATCTCCCACTAGCTATTTTTTTTGAAATAGAAAAAAAAGTCATAGCACCTAAACCAAGTATCGTAATTAAAATCCAATTGCACCATAGTGTTCCTCGCAATAAACTCTTCAAAACAAGACCCCCACATGGATATATTTTGATAACTTTTTTTTTACGATTCACTAATGTCGAGTAATAGATGAGCTGCGGATACATACTATCATTATCTGTCTTTATCAATTGAGACTTGAGACTCATGGTCATGGATGATGTATTGCGTTGTTTCATTTAGTTTGATTCCACTTTTCCACCTCTTTTTCCATGCGTTGTTAAGTAGTCATGTACAATTTTATAAAATTTAGATCTTACATTTTAATACTTATATGATCTTTTGCACAATAGCAATTAGCGAAGAAAATGCATATTGTAATTTATGAGTTGTCCAATAGCAAGTTAGCTGCTTATCTTTTCAAATTATACCTAAAGTCAGTTCTAAATATTTCGTGGGCCATAATGTAGTATGAGAGCTATTACTTCGCTAATTCCCGCAGCAACGCGCGGGGAATTCCTCTATTTCAATTTTGTGCCAAATGCCTAGTCTTTGCCAAATATCTCTTGCACGATTACAAGTAAACAACAGGTGAATATCCTCACAACCATCATGACATGCTGGGCAACTACTTGATTTATCAATGTGCCGATTTGCTAGTATAGCCTTACATGGGATAGCTCCCTGCAGAACTCGCCAACCGAATATTTTAATTTTATCGAATCCTCTTTGTTTTATTTTTCTTTTTGACAAGAATTCCTTTTTTTAATGATGAAACCTTACAGGCTAAGTGAACAATATGGACTTTTAGAAGTTTTCACTATTTACTGTTGTGTTGTTAGTGCACACCGTTATCAGCCTTTCCTTCTGCACAACAAAACAATATAGGAGGTATTTTTTTTACTTACAAATGTTGAGGTATTTTTTTACTTACAAATGTTGAGAAGGAGAGGAAAGTTACTAGAGCTTGACATAGAGACATTTTGAAGTATTTGCAAACTTCAAACACAAAAGCGCCTGTAGCTCAGTGGATAGAGCGTCTGTTTCCTAAGCAGAAGGCCGTAGGTTCGACCCCTACCTGGCGCGCATTTTTCATTTTTCACTTTTTACCTTCTCACTTACATTACCACGCATTTTTGCATTTTTCACTTTTTACCTTGAGCATTTTTTTCATTTTTCACTTTTTACCTTTTCACTTACATTACCACATTTTCACTTTTTACCTTCTCACTTATATTACCACAAGAGCTGCATTTTTTTAACTCTTTACCTCCTCACTATTATCACGAGCTGCATTCTTTTTTACCTTTTTTAACCTCCTCACTATTATCATAAGAGCTGCATTTTTTACTTTTTACATTTTGTTTATTTGTGCTTGCGTTTTATTCTCCTCACTATTATCACAAGAGCTTGTTTAGAAAAGCAGCCATGGGCGCACAGACAAACATCTGAGCAAAGTGAGCACATGCAGCCAGATAGTTTAACAAGGGCACAAGGCATTAGGGTCTGTTTGGATGACTAAGACTATTGTTAGCCATGGCTAAAAAGTAACTAGCTAAAAATTAGCCAATTAGTTATTAGTCCATACCTGTGTGGATTCACTTATCCTTGACTGGGATTGATTCCACTGTTGAGTAGTATTCCTCAGCTCTGGTTATGTAGCAATAAATTGGGTACCTGGTTTAGTTATTTTTTTTGTGTGTGCCAAAATCCTGATCACAAGCAATCATAGTAGTAGTGAATCTTTTGTGGCATATCCGCATATGGCAAGCTCCGGTTGAATTTACAGAGGTATAGTAGTGAATCTCTTGTTAGCAGTACATCCAGGTTGTCTGACACTGGAGATAGGGCAACAACACGCATTGGAAGCATACTCCTCTGGGTACATAACTAATGATTTGAGTGTGCATGCCAAGGATCATTCTTGCTCTGCAAACTATCTTTGTGTTCCTCTTTACCTCTGGCATCAGAATTACTATGATGGTATCAAGAGATAATGATAGAATAGAGAGGATAAAGATTAGGAAGTTCAGGAGTACATACTACTTATTAGCCTTTGATGTCAACAGAATTTTTTTTTTTCCCCGAACAGAAACTGATGCTGCGGCAGATTTTGCATATGACACCATAATCTCAGAGTTATATCATCCTACTTTCTTGTACCTCTTATTTTGAAGCTTATTGTACATATAACTGCAAATGTCCATAGATATGCGCCATCAATACGCTTGGTTACTAGCTAGGTAACAGGTGTGGTGGTGATGATTCTCCCGGAGCCTCGGCAGGTTGTGCAGGAGCGGGTGGAGGAGCACTTGTTGCAATAGGTCCACTTGGTGGGCAGCCTGCAACAGCAGATGCATTGCAATTGCATGTGTCATTCATGGTCATGTTCTTGCTTGGTGAATGGTGAACGATGAGGATGTGCAACTAGAAGCTAGAATTGAAACTGAAACTGGAAATGGAAATGGAAGAAGTACCGTACCCGGCGGTGTATCTAGTGGCCATGTTCTTGGCGGCCTTGCGCGCCTTAGTGGCCGTCTCCTCGGAGAGCTGCTTGAAGACGAAGCCCTCTCCTTTGCAGCGGCCGCAGAGCCCGGTCCCGCCGCAGTCCGGGCACTCCTCTCCCTCTACTTGTTCTTGTTCCTCCTGCCCCTGCTGCTGTGAGGCGGACGCGGATGAGGATGAGGAGGAGCGGAGCAGGAGGCTGCCGGCAACGACTGTCCCGGCGGCGGCGAGGAGTAGCACCGCAGCGGATTGGGGGTCTGGGAGGGCAGCTGGAGGCGGCAGATGCCCTCGACCTCGACTTCTTGTGCTGCTGGCAGTGGAAGAAGAAGCAGTGGCAACGAGACGAAGAGGAAGAAGATGATATGCCGCTGGGGAAGGGGGACTCTGAATCTGTAGGGGGCATGGCGACGGCGGGCAGCGGCACGAGGAAGAGATGCGAGGCGGGTGATGGATTGTGCTTGCCGTCGAGGACGGCAGTGCCATCCTGCACTGCACTGCACCGCGACGGACGGCAGCAGTTTTTTGGATAAGGAAAGGAAGGCTGCGCCTGCGCCTGCGCGCGGTTTTATTTGCAGTGCTCTGCCGCTGCCCTCTGTTCAGTGAACCCTGCACCTGTCCCTCCCTGTACGTGCATTGCAGATCACAATTTCTAAGAAATAGTGGTAAAAAGTTCTGTTTATAGGACCAGCCGAAAATTATGTTTTGAAGGTCCTATATCATCCCTCCATCATTCTCTTGGCCTCGTTTAGATGCAAAAGGCTGGAAAAAGTTGCAACTGTAGCATTTCGTTTGTATTTGGTAAATATTGTCCAATCGTGGTCTAACTAGGATTAAAAGATTCGTCTCGTGATTTACAACACAACTGTGTAATTAGTTATTTTTTTCACTAACATTTAATGCTCCATATATATGGATAGAAATTGATGTGATGGAGAGAGAGTGGAAAAACTTACAACTTTCAGTGAAACTTGCGTGTAACTAAACGAGGCCTAAGGTAATCATATGATAAAACCTTTACGGTAAATTTGAAATGTTAGCAATAAGTAGACCACTGTGGTATACTCCCTCTGTCCCTTTTTATTTGTCGCCGTGGGATGCGTGCCACAAGTTTGACTTGATTTATAGAAATTATGTATAATATTTATATCTCCAAATAATTTTGTTAAAAAACTAGATCCAAAGATCTTTCCGATGAAATTAATTATGATACTAATCGATGATATTTATTATTTATTAAAATTGCCGGTATTTGTGTCTCGAGAAGCGAAGCGACAAATAAAAAGGGACGGGGGGAGTACCAGACAAGGAAACCGGTACAGTTGCAACTATATATATCCAAAGCGATACATACCCACTGTTAGTGTTATAGAAGGCTTCATTCCAAAGACATCCTTTTTTTTAACAAAAAGAGAGTTTTCTTATAATATAAAAAACATATGGCCAGAACTAATCCTCCTTCTGTACAAGACAATTGCTGGAAACTGAAATATCATGGCATTGCCCTGACTGTTGCTTTACAAACCAACAAACTACAAAAAGTAAAATAAAAGCTTGCAGTAGAAACACCACTGCTTTTCTAGTTCTGGATGGATACTCCTCGGGCAAGGTGAGTAAATACAAAATTCTAAACTCAAAGTCAATTTTACAACAATGTGCCAGAATCCAAAACCTTTGATCTAATTCCCTGGGGAATTCATTCAGGGCAGTCTTTGTCCGGATAGGTCTAGAGTCGCAATATTCTCCTGCTTCCACAGCTGACAGGAGAATTTGATTCAGCTAAAGGTACAGGAACAGGACACCTATTGACCTGAACAATGGCGGCACCTCCCTTCAAATGCAGTAATGGGCCCAGAACAGGATAAAATGACCCAAATGCAACCACTTGTAGACCCTCAACTGATGATCATAATGTGTTAACAGGCCACGAACCAGGTCTGCGGCATCATTCCTTTTCCATAAGATACAAAACTAACAGCTGCCTTCTGCAAGCACCTATGATCGGACCTCATACTTTCCAGCTTGAGTTTGGGCTCTAAAACCTTTGTATGGAGCGTTCGGTGTGCTTTTCACGTCCAGCTTATCAATCTGAAGACCAGATAGAGCAACTCCCATAATCTTGAATTTGACCTGAAATGTTGGCAATGTATGCAACTGCGCGAGTCCTTCCTCCAGGCGTAAATTTCCAGAGAGCGCTGGTGCTTTATCTTTTGGTATCTGCCCAATTGTCCAAAGACAGGTCTGCATAAGAAGACGGGCGTCAGAGAAGCATATCAAGGTTAAGGTACATATAGAGCGCTTAGCAGTTTCTAGCTTCTACACCTTTTCTGAAACAGCCTACTATAGACCCCTTACCTTTGAGCTATGACAATGGAAAAGTAGGTATGAATGGAATTACTATTGTAGACAGTACACTAACCTTGTCGGCAAGGATGTCAACTGTGCCATAGTTTGCAGTCAAATCAGCAGAAACAATAAGAGGGGGCAACTGAAACTGCACTGATATTGAATCAATAGGTTTCCCAGGATCATTTCGAATCCCAACCATCACACTAACACGGCAATTCCCAGAATCTGATGTTAATTGAGGTTTCACATAAATTGGTGTCTTCTTCAATTTCTTAACCCTGCTCATTTGATCAAATGATGAGCCTATACTGAGTGTAAATAAGAAAAGCTAGCATGCAGATGTGTACCTGTAACTCATGAGCTTGAACTGCCCATCGGGAGGAACAAATGATAGAACCTGACTTGATTCCCAAGGCCTGAATCGGACACAAGGGTGGAAGGTAACATCATTGATAATTGTAGGGTTGGCAAATGACATGGTCAACTCTGGCACACCTGGGAGGCTGCAGTTTACTTGAACTTCACCATATGCTTCACATTTCACTAAAACCCCCTCTCTGCACACCAATCAATGAATAAGGATACCAAACAGCAAAGGAGCCTCAGTAACATAAGAAAAAAATTAAATAAAACATAACATAAGCAGGATAGTTTCATGTGCTATTATGCTATAACACTACTTAATAGTGTGAATCTTCACTTTTATGATGCTCTTTTTCCTATATTTTCGTAGCACTTGCTAAAGTGCAAGGCATTCATAAAATGGAGGTAGAAAAAAATAGATTGGAGCTCAATATCCAGAATTACTATGAAAATGCTGAAAAATGAGTAGCTTCCAGAAATATTTGACCAATTACTGTGACTAAGGTCCTAAAAGCCATATTGGCAGAATTCATGGATCCATTATTAGGGCATTAAAAAGGGAAAAAAAACAGGAATATTACCTGTTTACACATGCATCAAGTTCCTCAACTATGTTAACATAGACTTCATTGCTTGCATCCTTGACTATTGTTGTTCGCCAAGGTACAAAAGAAGCAGCTGCATCTGGAAGTTTGCTGCCGAGTGTAGAACTCTTACCAGTAACAACATTCAACATTTTGTTCACAATATTAGGTGGGGCAATCATCTCTTTCAGGATGTTTGGCTCAGTTGTGAGTGGAAAACCATTATCCATCATCTCATCCAAAATCTGCAGTTGTTAAGACTAGATTTAGAGAAATTTCAGAATAAGTGTACTTGCAAGTGGCAACCATGGCTTAACAAGCAGCAAACTTGACTGCAGATGCAGATTAGGAAATTTATAACAGACTCAACAAATTCAATAGTAGGTCAATGGCCTTCCTTGATCTTCTAAATTTATCACACAATCCTCAAGAAACTTATTAAAATATAAAAGTTGGATTTTCTGTAAATTTTGATATTATTTCATGAGCTTTGTACCTCTGTATATGCAACTCAATATTTAACCACATTAGGGATAATAGTTAGATACAATTCCTTAATTTCCAAAGCTTTATAATATACAAAGGACGTTTGAGTTGAACATTTGCTAAATAAATAAGAAAATTTATTTCTTAATGCCATGTTTGTAAAAACAGATCACCCTGCAACTCAGTAAAGTGATGCTGACACTGTTGTGCCATCCTAATACTTGCAATACTCATTCAGAAGAATATAAGTCACATAGCAAAATAATAGAATAGGCAACAGCAGTAGATTTATATTGTAGTGTAGCAGAGACTAAGAAATACACCTGATACACAATTACAAAGTTGTCCTTGATTATATCTTCATTCAGATCTCCAAGATAATCTGTCAAGACATCGGCCACGCGAGAGAGAAACTGAAAAATGCAGAACACTTGAGCACATACAGGAAATACAGCCAAAAAGTACTCCCTCCATTCAAAAGGCTTCTTCGTTTAAGCCTTGCACACACAGACCAAGGAGCACCGATGGTCTAGGGGCTTCAAACTAAATCACGGCGATCTGATTAATGTGCATGGCTGCATGCGTCCGTTCGTTTCCACCATTAAATGTCTCCGTTTAACACGCCGCTGAAACCTCCGTTTCTCCCACCAGAATCGTGCTCACACAGAAGCCTTCCACAGACGGAGCGACGACGGAGCCGGAATAAACACAAACGGGAAGGCAGCATCATAATTACTCTCTATCCATCCGAGACGTCGCACACACGCGTGATGGAGCCAATATAGGAAGGACCACCTTAGGCGATGGAGACTATTGAAAAAAACAATTTTGCTTAAACGAAGGAGACTTTTGAATGGAGGGAGTATCATTTATGATCAATCACTCTATCCGTTATTACAGACAGATAAATTTGGAAGGCTACTGCAAAATAAACATTTGAGGATACGACAGAACAATGGGTTTTAATTAAAAAGTTGCATTTCCATGAAATTTTGTAATAGCTTACTTAACTTTCCTAAAATCCAAGAGTACTTCAACATCTGAGTTGTTCTGGGGAACACTTGGGAAACTTTTTAGACACAAGGGCCAAGTAACACTGTGAGAGGCCAAAAAGAGACCTGCAGATTAATGAGGTTACTACGAAATATTTACTTTTCCTTTCTGCATCCTCGAAATATGCAGAATTCCCTCTGTTTTCTGGGTTCAATATGGATGGTTTCAACACATTTTCACTAACATTCTACAGCAAAAGAACTAATTTGATTGTTCCATAATTTTTAATTCTTGCCAAACAGACACTATAGTTGACAGTCTATCTGGCTTTACAGATTTGAGCAAGTGATCATATAGACTTCTTGTTGTCAGTACTATATAGCCCTTTATAGCAAGTTATAGAAATACAAATTCCTTTTATACATAGCAAATTATGTGAATAAGTGTGTTAGAGGATCTACTTTGGTTGTCCTTTTGTCTTTCAGACCGATGATGTGTGAGTTAAGATCAAAAGCACCCACCATGCTCTGTACAATAAGCAATATTTACCCTCAATGCGACAAACATGTTGCATTTTTTGTCTTTTCCTACTACAGCCTTACAGGACATTAAAAAAAAGTAACGACTAACTGAAAAGAATAGGTTGTGAAGAAATGAAACCCACACCTCAACAGCCATCAGTGGGGCCATCTCCACTTGGGTGCACGCCAAGAATGTTACACCATCACGATAGATTTGAAACAAGTAATGCGTTGGTGACACCACAACCTGCAAGACCTTCCAAAGCCCAAGAAACCAGATAAGTAAATATACGGTGGAATTAAACAGCTAAGGCAAATAGAACGAAAACAGTGCCACATCCTAGTCCATTGGATTTACCCATTCTATAGACAAAATGAGTACATGTATATTAATTAGAACGATGAGTGGAGTAGGTTTTGGTTGATCCGCTTGCATCCCTAGCCACAATAGCTCGAAATTGGTATGTTGTAACATCAGCAACGAAACAATATACTGAATGAATGTAAGGACTAGCCCAAGAGTTCCTAAAATTCAGTCAGCCAAACACAGTAAGAGCTTGAGAACCACGAGCGAAGTAGGGTTCGAGTAAATTTATAAGCAAAGGTAGGGAAAAGGCTCAAATTTGAAGGAGCGAGTTTTCACTTTGGAAGGGTCGCCGGCGGCGTGGGCGACGACGTAGTCCCAGAACCAGGCGCAGATGGCGCGGTCCACGCGGTGCCCCGCCATCTGCTTCTCCACCATCACCTCCCTGCCAAAAAAAAAAAAAAAAAAAAAAACCATCACGGATCGCATCAAGCTCAGCGCCGGATCCAACGAGGGGGCCCAGGAGTCAGAGCGATGACTGTTAGCAGTCAAGAGAAATTGGGAGACTGTAGAGCCAAAATTACCCGGAATCGGAGAGGAGGAAGATGCACTGCAGCATTTTGCCGCCCTTCGCCGTTGGACGAGGTGGCGGGCGGACCGGGGGAGACGACGACGGGCAGCTGAGGCAAGGCAGAAGTGAACGAACGGGGAAGGGCAGGGCAGGGCAGGACCGGTCCCAGTGAGGCCTTTCTCTTTTTTTTCCCCTTCTTTCTTCCTTTTTTGATTTTTTTCATTATTCATTCTTTCCTTTTCTTTTGATTTGATTTTGAAAGCAGTTGTTCGTTTGCCTGGAATTTGCAGAATTGCTTAAGTTTATTCGACACCAATCCACTGTTTAGAAGAAATGAGATGATGTCGGCCAACAAAATGTGGCGAAGACAGAAAATTGAAGCTTTCAAATTTTTGTCCTGACGGCCAGAATAGGCTGGTATATCTTTTGCCCTGTTCCTTGTGTTCATATGCATATTCACGTTTTGCCTTGTCTCAGCAATCATCATGCACTGTACAATGAACAGTTTATGCAAGCAAAAAAAGCAATCAGGTGGTAGCGTGTGGCCCAATCTTGTATCTGCTCTTTGGTCCCCTAACTCCCAACTTTGAAGTCGACGAAATATTCATCGTTGTTTTTGTTTTAAGCTCCACTTTTGCAGTGCATTGATCTTGTATCGGTTTCGTATAACTTAAATTTGAAGGAGAACAAAAACTTCGATAAATTGGATCGGATCCCAATTCATCAGTATTACATCGGGCGGTAATGTCTAGCCACAAAAGAATTATTCCTTGTACACCAATTTCTGATAGAATAAAGGGTACATCGTCAGGACCTCAGCATCAATAAGCTAGCATTCGTTCATCGCATCAGAAGTACAGCATGAGTCCAGTCCACTGCATGAGGTCAAAGTGAGTCCAGTTCACATGTTTGCGTTGCAGGAGCTATGTGATGAAGCTTCTATCGAACTGTGAATATCTGGAGACTGGAGCAGTAAAGAGATCATCACACCGATGGTTGAGTCGAACCATAAGCGCTGGCTTCATGTTCAGAACATCTTCTGCATGGACAAAATGGATTTAATTGCACTCCACAAGAAAATTAGGCAAAAAGACAGTACTCGCCATATGGATTCAGATATTGGTGTCGCGAAATGTGTTTCTTCTTGTTCAAAGTTTGGGAAGCAAAAGCCAAAAAAAGAAAAGATAAGAAAAATATAGCACTAGATACCTTTTTGGTGTCAGCATACTCCTCTCAAGTTCTTGTAGTCCTCATAACTAAGGAATTTATCCTTAATTTTGAGCCAGTCAGCTGGTTTCGGCTGGAAGATTGCTATATATCCTTCCCTGTCAGCCTAAATGCAAAAATGGGGGGAAAATGAATAAAGATGTGTGCTGCCAAGTAGATGATAAAGAAAACAAACGTAAAATTGAAAAGGCAGCAAAAGTCTCGAATTAATATTCTATCTTAAACAAAAGTCCTAGAACACAACTAGAACAGAAAAAGAGAAAAGAAACAGAGGAAATTTGCCAGACAGATGTACTCACAGCGGTATTAAGAAGATCTGGTTGTTTGATCAATCTTTCATTGATCTCCAAAAGGGAACCTTTCACACAGCATCTGTAAAACTTTAGCATAAGCAACACTGCAGTGCAGAAAACAATAATGTCTCAGACATACTTCTGTGATCTGTAAGATCAAGGGGACCAACCTCACAATAAAAGATTTATCATTTACGTAAACTTTGCACAATGCTGAATTTTCTTGCAAGTGCTGTGCATTCTGCAATGTAAAATGGACATCAATTCATGTTTCCCTCTATTTAACCGGACATAAAAAAAAACAGTATAGTTACCCTTTTGCGTTTTCCTGTGACTTTCATCTCACTGCGATCTGACTTGCCGACATTGAAGTCAACAGCAGTTATTACTCCTTCCTCTTTAAACACAACATGGGCTGGAGCTAAACCAACCACACACAATCTAAAGTTTATGAACAAAACAAAGCAACCATAAGAATAGATATTAAAGGCTCATTAGAAATCTCGATGTGCATTAATCAGAAGACAGGAAGGCGTTGATTGGCACTTGTCAACTAGGATTACTGTAGAAAATAAATACCTAGCACAAGAACAGATCATTTATTTGCAGATAAAACAGTACCAGAATTATGTTATGAAGCACGCATTCGGCTTTCTTACCCAGCACTTAGCATTCTTAGTATCTACAAACAATTCCCTTCGAAGAGGGACACCATAGCAAACTATTGTCAGCCCTAGATGCACATTGTGAAAATGAAAATTTCACCAATAGCCTCGAGAACCTGATATTGACTTGTCAAAATTGGAAACCTACCCATTTGGATGGCGATAGACATACTGATCATACCCTGGATTCAGAAAATCTGCCCAATGAAGCAGTAGAGTGAAATTAGAGTGCTTGAAGCAGATGTCTAGAAACCAGTAGAAACATTTTCTTCCCCTGACTCAACATAACAACTAAACTTGTCAAGCATTCTAATATGTTAACTCACTGATGCTAGAGAACCATGCTATAAAGTGCAGACACAGTAGGCTGAAAATAATATTTTCAGCAACAGAATCCAGGATCTTTTATATCCTACTTGGAATGGATCAATTGGCCAGAAACAACAAGTTGGATGTTGATACCGACATTCCCACATGATCGAGTAAATAAATTTCACCCAACAAATCAATGTGTGCTTAATTCATTTTACACTTGCTTAACATTGATCTAGCTCCTCTAATTACGAAAAACGAAACAACATTTTTCAAGAATACAGTAAAAAATGACATGAGCACCGAAGTATCCAGCAGGGCGATTTCAGATAACAAATGTACATCCTGAATATACAATGCATCAATTTCCCTACCCAATCATACGTGAGGTCGCTAAATACTTTCCTAAGCTTCTAAGAGGAAGCATACCTCGAACTGAGGAAGAAGAAGAAAAAAAAAAAAAGCTCAAAGCTTGTGCGTACGACAAAAGCCCAAGTCTTTTTTTTTTTTTTTTTTTTACCTGCGACGAAGTAGCGCGCGAAGTTAGCCTCGACGGCGGAGGGGGGAGACGCCGGGAGGTCGGCGGCGTCGGGGACGACGAGGGCCCGGGTCTCGTCGTCGAGGGCGGCTTCCCGCAGGGAGGAGGGATTGGGGAGTGGCGGCGCCTCCAGAGACGCAGCTTCATCCGCCATCAGCGGGGCTCACGGTGATCGATCCGGTGCAGAAGCTTTCTTCTCGTTCGATGGCGGCGGCGGCGGGACGAGTCGGGAGAGCAGCAAAGGGAGAGAGGAATGGGAGGGGGGAGGTGAGCACCTGGGCCATCGTTACGGGCATCGTGGAAGCTGGAATCGTGGGCTTGGGCTCCCGTCACGGCCCAAGTGATGACTGCCACGAGGCGCGGCGGACAAGGCAGATTCAATTTTTGTTTTTCTCATCTCAGATAAAAGACAGAGTAGACTATACATACTTGTGCAATTCACTCTTTATTCAGCTCGACCTGACTGACCATCACTCGCTTACACAATCTGACCACACTGTGAACATCAAATTTAATGCAGAAAATAAAGAAGCAGAGCCAAGCAAGTTATTTCTCTCTTTGTTTTGTTCTTAATCCTGCTTGACTTTGAAGTTGGCGGCGGCTTCTCCTCCTCCCATCTCGTGGGTCTCGGGAGTCTCCTCCTGCTCCTGCACTGCCTCCACGCTCTCCTGCACTGCCTGCGCCGCCTCCACGCTCGGCACGGGCATGAGCTTGAGCTTGTAGGAGCACTCCACCTTGAGAACCATCCCGCCGCCGTCGTCGTCGTCGTCCGCGGGCTCCACCTTGATGCACGACTTGGCCGTCTCGATGGTCATGGCGCCGATGCCGCCAACGACGACGGCATCGGCGACGAGCGTTATCTTGCATGCGGATGCGTGCTCCCCGTCCTTGTCCTTCTCCTGCAGGATGAAGATGAACTCGTGCTTCTCTTTCATGGCTGCATGCAGCAGGAGCATATATAATAAGATCCGTCCGTTGGTTATGAGAGCTGCTGCTTAATAATTAGTGGCGCAGCAATATCAGAATATATATGTACCTGATGAGAATGAGATGAGCTCCTCCTCCTCCTCCTCCATGATGGCGGCGCCGGCGCTGGTCGGGAGCGGCGCGCCCTCACGCGAGGCGGTGATCTTGAAGGAGGAGTTCATGGCTGCTGCTGCTGCTGCTGCTTTGTTGCTTAGGCAGGTGAGGTGATGCAAGAGCTGCTGTTGTGCTTGTTGGTTTTGGTAGAGCGCGCTCTCGATCTCCGGGGAACTGGGTATAAATAAACAGGCCATCTAACCAGGCCATCCGTGGTTAACTTAACCGCGGTCTGGATATTAATGTGTCTTTAGAAGTGGAACAACACGGGACCGGTGACGTCGAGGAGGACCGGTGCTCGAAGCAGCGGCGCGGCTTGTGTCAGGTATAGTAGAGCGAGAGGTGGTAAGCTAGTGGAACTTTGGGTTCAAGTCTTGCAATTCCTCGCTAACCCGGTCCTTTTCAGGGGATTCCTTTTTCAAGTGCGGGTCTTCGCCATCATCATAAAGAAAAATCTAATCAAGTGAACCATGCTTTGCTTCGCTTTGGATAAATTGATAAATGCTCCCTGTGTTTCAAATTACAAGATATTTTAGCTTTTTTTAAATAGTTGCATCTGATCTTTGATATACTCTATGTCTATATATATTTAATAAAAACAAAGTATCTAAAATAAAAAAATTAAAACGTCTTATAGTTTTCAACTAGATTCAACATTAAAAACATTATGATTAGTTCATCTCATGAGGTAGTGACGCACTTATTCTCCACCTGCTCATATGACCCACCACCGACTGGCAAGAGATCCAGCGGTCTCTCAAACTCAGCAGCGAAAAGAGAAGAGGGATGGCATGACCTGGGCCGTTGGATCGTCCGTAGGGAATTGCAACTGAGGCGGGCACAGAGGAAGCTACACGCGTGTGCTCAGGTGTCTTGGGCTGCCGTTACGGCCCAAACGCCCGATCCTTTTTTCAGCATCCGTCCCTACTGCCCCACTGGGCGTTAAGGACGGGCCCAGACGACATCTGTGGACGTTTAAAACAAATTTTCAAAAAAATTCAATTAACGGGCCATCCTGTTTTCCTCCATCATCCACCAAATTTTTGCACCCTAAACAGTTTTCATGGTGGTTTAATTGACATGGCACCACGTCAGAGAAGGTAAATCGGACTAAATTGAAAGTTCGAGGAAACAAATCAAACTCGAATTTTTTTGTAAAATATCCAAAAAATCATAAATATCAATTATATTTTTACAAAAAATAGTATAATTTTTAAAAATCCTAAAAACCTAGTTTAACTTTAGTAATTTCATAGGATTTTTTAGCTTGCAAAATTATGAAAATAGTTTTAGATTTTTCCCTAAAATCATAATATGTGCTATGGTGTCTAGTTGTTGTTCATGTCACTTGATTGTATTTGTAAAAATACCTTAACCATGTGCTACCATCTAAATTTTTCTATAGCGTTACGCTCCATAATTCATTGCACTGGATGTTAATTTAATTTAATAGTTTGTAAAACTTTAAATATGTTAAATAAAGGGTGCATGCAGCCACACGATTTAACACAACTACTTTGAAAAATTATCTAGGACAAGGGGCCGATGCCCGCTATGATACTGACAATCCTTCAACGACGCTTTTGTGTAGTTTCGATGATTAATAAAAAGCGATATAAATATTTATAATATAAAAAAGTATCATAGTTCACAAGTCTAATTAGATCTAAAAAAAAGATATCATAGTCTGCGTGCACTTACATGCACTTGCATCTATCCAATTCTTGTAAAGTGTTTCCTTCATTCGTGAATAAATTAATTTTGCGATGCAAAATAGGCATACTGTGTGAAACTTAAAAGGTTCAACTTAGGACAACACTAAAAATTATTTATTTGGAACAGAATGAGTGAAAAATAGATTGGATCATTCAAAAGTTCGGATGCAACATCTCCAAAAGATCTAGCATATCTTTAACAAGACGAAATCAGCACCATGAATACTAGCGTACTATCTCGCCACGTGTCCGGCAAGGGATCAGGCCACGCCAGATCGTTACTCCTCGGACCGTTCCATCCGACACATCGATCTCTCGCCGTTACCAAGCCGCCGCGAATGCTCGCGGGGCCTGCGCACGCGAGCACCCATCCAACAGATACAGGAATCGCTACCGCGGCGTCAACCGTGCCTCAGGTGTCGACGCAGGCGGAGTGCGGCCGCGGGGCGGCCCTGGATCCCAGCCATCCCGAGGGTTGCCCGTTGTGCAGAGGAGGAGAGACCCGCCCGAGGCCGCGCGGGCGCAACGCGCTTTGATCTGGCCGCCCTTCGCCGCCCCGCGCACCCCTCCCCTCCTCCCGGGGCCGGGGCCAGGGGCCACAGCGTGGATCTTGGCCGCGAAGCCGCCGCAAAGATCGTTCCCGCCATCCCGCACGGGTGAGAGTCCCAGCCGCCCCCAGCGATCTTGGTGAGTGCAGAGAGCGCAGGGCGACAACCGCGGCCATCTCGGGTGGACGTGAAGTTCGAGTGCTCAGCCCCGGGCGAACCCCCTCCCACGGCGACCCCGCGCGCGGCATCCCCGTCGGTGGAGTGCTCGGCCGCCGCAATGAAGGTCTCTCGGGCGCCCCATGTTCCGCCGCATCTGCTCACCCAGTGTCACCGAACCTTGTATGCGCTCGGTATGTCATGTTCGCCGCCATTTGCTATTCCATTGTGCTAAAGCTCGTCGTGATGTCATTTCTATAACAGAGGAGGGCATGCAGGCAAGCTGCATGACGAAATGTCACTGCAGGCTGTTGCAGCGGACTCTTAAACTAAGGGTGGCCTTAAGATTGCTGCTACGAAGAACAATATTAAATTGGAACAAAAATCCATGTCTTGAGCATTAATTTACTGGCTTTCTCCTTTGATTCATTATGACAGTAAGCATCCAAAGGTTTGCATCCTTATACTGCTTCAAAAATCTTCACAAAGAAATTAATGGCTTGATATACTTAAGTACTTGTTTTCATAAGTGAATCATGTCTTGTTGCTAATATGTTAAATTTCAACTTCATAGGTAGATCTATGATCTATCTGCCGATCCCATAGCCATATACTAATGGAAATCTCTTTGGCACTTTACTGATCTTAATGTAGATGGGGCACCATGTGAATGCCCATCATAGCCAATACCAACAATACTAATACTTCAATATTATGGTTTGTCTTATAATCTCATACTATTACAACTTCGTCTATTAAGAACCTAGAGAACAAAGGACCAAGTCAACCTCTGTCAAGAACTATTTTCGCTCAATATAGTTTGTGCAGTAAGCTGGTGCCAATTACAACTGATCTTAATCCATTGGAAGAAAAAGGTTGATAAAGCTCTGTAAGCATCACCATTCGATTAGTGCCATTGCTTGGATTGTGTGCTTCAGGAGCTTTTCAGGTCTGAGTTGCATTTTAGTTTCTTCCTGTGCTTGTTAAATCTTTCAATAATCTTCCCTCAATATAGAAGCAGCACCCTGCATTTTGTTCAGAGCATGAAAAAAAAAATTAATTTTGACTATGAAGAAACTAAATGGATAAAAGGAGAGAAAATGCACTAATGTAGATGTCAGATGTGAAAATGCCAAGTACAATGGGTAGAGATGGGACGGTATAAATTCTGCAAGAAAAAATTAGAAGAAAAAAATACAATTTATATTTTGCATTCATTTGTTCGAACACATTCAGAGCATATCATCCTTGGAAGCTTGAGGTCAAATGGCAGCCAGCAACGGGAACCGCCCAGGCAGCCAAGCTACGCAAGGGGTTCACCCGCCAGCTCTGAGCCTGGTGCATGGTCGCGGCTAGGGTGGAACCTGTCTGCAGGCAGCATGCGGAGCCGTGCGATATTTCAAACAATGAATACATTGTTCAACTCTTTATTAGTACAGGTTATTTACATGATTGTACTTGCTCCCATGTTTATTTACTATCTATCAATCGTTGTACTTTGATCGCTTTTCTACAATCCAACAAAGCAACTCGCACTAGGGTTATGATACGAAAAGGCCTGAATATGGTTTTGATGAACTTATCTATATGTCACATATCTATATGTGGAGTGTTAGAAATTAGATGCAGCAACTCAGTGGGATGCGGTATTTTTTCGAACTCTCTCTTTATTATAGCTTCTCACATACACATACAGATACAGCTCGAGGCTAATCTGAAGCTAGCAACCTTTCACCATCTAAATGGACTAGCTTAGCTTTACAAAGGAAGTGGCCATGTCCTTATATAGGCATGGCAAACCGTCATAAAGATGACGAATCAAACTTTACCACTTACACAATACAACTCATCGCTAGCTAATGATCAAATTCTATTTTACTACTACTTCCTCTTGCTAAACTACATGAACATTCCAGTAGGTTTTAGTAGTATCTAGCTCCTCTTAATTAGCAAAAAAACTCAATTTGCTTTTGACTTGCTTTTGCTAGAAACTTCAAGAATCAACTAATGTCATCCATTAAGCAATTTTGATCTTTATCTCAAGAAAATAAATTAACTCCAACATTCTCCCCCTTAATTTGTTTTCTTGAGATATCTTCTCCATCTCTATTGAGGTCGCTTTGCTATAATCTGAATTCTCACTTGAGCGAGCTAGTTTGCTTTTCTCTTGCACACCCCTCTTTTTTAACACCGCAAGCATTCATTTGTCTTCCCTTATCACGGGAATAACCATTTGAATCGAGTCATGGCGAAAAGCTTTCCTTGTACCTTTTAGGCTTCTTATCATGAACACCGCCATCCTTGTTGTCGGCTGCGGGGCTGCTTCTTGCGACCCCCAAGGAAGCGATGGCGTGAACCGCCACCCGGCTTAGTAGGCTTCGAACAGCCCTCGTCATCTTGCCTCTTTATTGCCATATCTTCCACAAAGAGAGATTTATACGCTCATGGATCTCCCCATGCTCTTGACATCCATTAGAGCTAAGGGTAGTACCGCAATCGCTTTTTCATAACTCAAGTCTAAACTGAAACTTGAATTGAAACCTGAAATCGGTCTATCTTGTTTGGGAGGAGAAACTTTCTCCTTGCCTTCCAAGTGTTGCAACATTCTTCTTTATATTGTTGCTATTTCTAATTTGCAACTCAAGTTTGTAAAAAACTGGGGGAGTTCTTGAACCTTCATTAGTAGCTTTCCGTTCGTACCTTTTGTATCTTGATCTTCCTTCTCATTCTTTTTGCGGGCCTTTGCCACGGCGACGATTCTCCCGCATCCGGGCCGCCCACTCTTCCTCGGTCGCCAGCGGCTTGCCTCCCGGGACGATCGTCGATTTGATATCTCAATTTCATCATCATCGTCCACCGCCTTTAGTCGCCCCGTCACCTCTTCAATTGAGAGGTCAGCTGTGTCCAGCAGGGTGTCGATCGCAATCGCCACTTGCTTGTACCGCTGGGTACAACACGCGAGGAGCTTCTCATTGTGGCCGCTGATGATATCCTCACCGTAAAGGTTGAGGGAGCTCATCATCCCCGTTAGGCGGGGCGCAAAGTCATCAATTCGCTCGCCGTCATGGAAGGAGAGCAGCTCCCGATCCCCGCGAGTCGCTGCAACGTCATCTTGCGTGCACGATCCGAGCCGATGTGGATGGCCTTAATCGCCTCCCAAGCCTCCTTATTTGTCTTCTTCACCGCTAGCGTGCGGATCATCTCTGAGGGGACAGCGAGAGAGAACGGCGTCGAGAGCCATGCGATCCTCCGTGCGATCAAGCATCACCATACTCGATCGCATCCCGCAGGCCACGAGCCTCCAACTTCACCTTCATAAGGAGACTCCAATCCTCATAGTTCTTTGCGTGTCGGTGCGGATCTGGCGTGCCACCGACTTCCTTCACCACGCATTTGGACGACAATCTCGTGCCTCCATGGCGCCGCCCGCGCCTTGGGCTGCGTGGAAGGGGAACGGCGACGGTAGGTGCGCATTGGGCTGCGACTTGGACCACTACTGCCGGAGCTGAAGCCATGGATCACTAACACAGGCTCCGATACCAATTGTTAGAAATTAGATGCAAAGAACTCGGTGGGATGCGGTATTTTTTCGAACTCTCTCTTTATTATAGCTTCTCACATACACATACAGATCTGACTCGAGGCTAATCCGAAGCTAGCAACCTTTCACCATCTAAATGGACTAGCTTAGCTTTACAAAGGAAGTGGCCATGTCCTTATATAGGCATGGCAAACCGTCATAAAGATGACGAATCAAACTTTACCACTTACACAATACAACTCATCGCTAGCTAATGATCAAATTCTATTTTACTACTACTTCCTCTTGCTAAACTACATGAACATTCCAAGTAGGTTTTAGTAGTATCTAGCTCCTCTTAATTAGCAAAAAAACTCAATTTGCTTTTGACTTGCTTTGCTAGAAACTTCAAGAATCAACTAATGTCATCCATTAAGCAATTTTGATCTTTATCTCAAGAAAATAAATTAACTCCAACATTCTCCCCCTTAATTTGTTTTCTTGAGATATCTTCTCCATCTCTATTGAGGCCTTTGCTATAATCTGAATTCTCACTTGAGCGAGCTAGTTTGCTTTTCTCTTGCACACCCTGTTTTAACACTGCAAAGCATTCATTTGTCTTCCCTTATCACGGGAATAACCATTTGAATCTGAGTCATGGCGAAAGCTTTCCTTGTACCTTTTAGGCTTCTTATCATGAACACCGCCATCCTTGTTGTCGGCTGCTGGGGCTGCTTCTTGCGACCCCCAAGGAAGCGATGGCGTGAACCGCCACCCGGCTTAGTAGGCTTCGAACGACCCTCGTCATCTTGCCTCTTTATTGCCATATCTTCCACAGCCAGAGAGATTTATACGCTCATGGATCTCCCCATGCTCTTGACATCCATTAGAGCTAAGGGTAGTACCGGCAATCGCTTTTCATAACTCAAGTCCGAACTGAAACTTGAATTGAAACCCGAAATCGGTCTATCTTGTTTGGGAGGAGAAACTTTCTCCTTGCCTTCGTGTTGCAACATTCTTCTTTATCTTTGTTGCTATTTCTAATTTGCAACTCAAGTTTGTAAAGCTCTGTCAGAGGAGTTCTTCGAACCTTCATTAGTAGCTTTCCGTTTCGTTTTTTCGCGAACATACAAACAAATCTCCATCTAAGACAATTCTCATTTGCCTACCTCGATAGGCTGACCAAGACTAATTATATTACGGCACAACTTAGGTACATAATATACCTCATTTAGAAGCCGTTGTTCGCCATTTTTGCACTGGAGCATAATAGAGCCCTTTCCCTTGATTTGTACCGTAGTTCCATCACCGAGCTTGACATGCCCTTTGATGCTTTCATCCAAGTCTACAAAGTTTGAATGTTGACTTGTCATATGATTACTCGCACCATTGTCAAGATACCACATATTGGACTCTAATGCTTCGTCTTTAGTGCATAATTTTGGCGCAAACTTCTCATCTTTTAGCACCAGAGACTCGCACTTATTCTCTGCATCCCGAGGGAGTTCACATACTTCCATGGCAAGGAGTGTTGGCTCATCATCATCACTTCCTTTCTCCATGAAGTATGCCTTTTCCCTCTTATCTTCTTGAGATCTACAAAATCTTGCAATATGACCCTTTTTGTTGCATTTATTGCAAGTTTTTGTTTTCCAACACCTTTTCGTAGAATGATTGTCTTTTTCACAGATATCACACCATAACTCTGAAATTTATGTACCTTTTGTATCTTGATCTTCCTTCTCATTCTTTTTGCGGGCCTTTGCCACGGCGACGATTCTCCCGCATCCGGGCCGCCCACTCTTCCTCGGTCGGCAAACAACTTGCCTCCCGGGACGATCGATCGATTTGATATCTCAATTTCATCATCATCGTCCACCGCCTTTAGTCGCCCTGTCACCTCTTCAATTGAGAGGTCAGCTGTGTCCAGCAGGGTGTCGATCGCAATCGCCACTTGCTTGTACTGCCTGGGTACAACACGCAGGAGCTTCTCGACTGCGCGCTGCTCAGTGATATCCTCACCGTAAAGGTTGAGGGAGCTCATCATCCCTGTTAGGCGGAGCGCAAAGTCATCAATTCGCTCGCCGTCATGGAAGGAGAGCAGCTCCCAGTCCCTGCGGAGTCGCTGCAACGTCATCTTGCGTGCACGATCCGAGCCGATGTGGATGGCCTTAATCGCCTCCCAAGCCTCCTTCGCTGTCTTCTTCACCGCTAGCGTGCGGATCATCTCCTGGGGGACAGCAGAGAGAACGGCGTCGAGAGCCATGCGATCCTCCGTGCGATCAGCATCACCATACTCGATCGCATCCCAGAGGCCACGAGCCTCCAACTTCACCTTCATAAGGAGACTCCAATCCTCATAGTTGCTGCGTGTCAGCTGCGGATACGGCGTGCCACCGACTTCCTTCACCACGCGCTGGACGACAATCTCTGTGCCTCCATGGCGCCGCCCGCGCCTTGGCTGCGTGGAAGGGGAACGGCGACGGTAGGTGCGCATTGGGCTGCGACTTGGACCACTACCTGCCGGAGCTGAAGCCATGGATCACTAACACAGGCTCCGATACCAATTGTTAGAAATTAGATGCAGCAACTCAGTGGGATGCGGTATTTTTTCGAACTCTCTCTTTATTATAGCTTCTCACATACACATACAGATACAGCTCGAGGCTAATCTGAAGCTAGCAACCTTTCACCATCTAAATGGACTAGCTTAGCTTTACAAAGGAAGTGGCCATGTCCTTATATAGGCATGGCAAACCGTCATAAAGATGACGAATCAAACTTTACCACTTACACAATACAACTCATCGCTAGCTAATGATCAAATTCTATTTTACTACTACTTCCTCTTGCTAAACTACATGAACATTCCAGTAGGTTTTAGTAGTATCTAGCTCCTCTTAATTAGCAAAAAAACTCAATTTGCTTTTGACTTGCTTTGCTAGAAACTTCAAGAATCAACTAATGTCATCCATTAAGCAATTTTGATCTTTATCTCAAGAAAATAAATTAACTCCAACATGGAGTTACTATTCTAAAGAAAATAATTATCATTTAATCGCCTACAAGATTGGTATCTATTTTGTCAGCCATTCCACACATTGTTTGAGCCTATATTATGAAAGGAAAAGGACAAGCTTACAATCCTAATCTTCTATTCATTGTAGGGTGAACTGAGATTAGAAGGACGTTGTAATGGTTGAGGTATGCTGGTGATGGCATGCGAAAGGATGTTGATTCTTGCTTAACTATAACACAGAGTCATTTTACTTGCAACTATCAGATCTCCATAGTCCTCCTGCTGCCTTTCGCTACAGATCTTCTATCCAAATATATTGACTATAGTCGTCTTCAAAAATTTTAGCATTAGTTTTTGCTCTTCAATATACTTTGCATGTATACCCTCTTTGAGCTGCAGTAACATCACCAAAACTGTAGAAGAATTACTCTGATGTTTGATAAACAGACAAGGTTCTCTGAAACACCTCGTGTTATTCAGGTTCTCACCTTAATTATGTTACCATATAAGATTAATGTGCATTTGCGACTCCTTTCAATGACTGTATATGTAAGTCAATTGTTACTCCTACATCATAGCTTCATCCTTATGTATCTCCTTGTCACCACGAATTCAGATGATTACTGCATGATTTTTTAGTCAAGATTATGACAGTATCTGTTTGCTTGCTTGCTTACACCCGTATTAAGTCATAACCAGTTTGACACTCAAAACATTCCTTCTCTCTAATAATGGATGATTAGCATGGTCCCTTGTCTCCACAATAACACTCATAGGTTCAACTACCTACCTCATAACATTTCTGGCTTTTATACAGTGAACTAGCATAAAACCCTGTGTACATCCGAGACAAACAAATATGAATATGAACTAATACTCTACCATGCCAGAATTCCATACTGGCCCAATAGTGTCGGCGCGGCAACGCCGCGCCTTATTTTCTAGTTATTGAGCAAAACGTTGTCAAACTAATTTGTTTCCGTGCATAGTTCTGTCAGGGCTGCTGCTTCTGCATCGACTACGGCAGCTGTTCCGTCGTCAGACTCTGCTCCCAGCTCTTGATGTTGCGACGAGCCAGCCCAAGAGGATTCCAAGGCCCAACCAGATGGTGTCCGGCCCGCAGTGGGTCGTGTAGTAATAATAGGCTAGTGAAGGCGTGTGTATTTTTTTTTTTTTTTTTTAGAAAAGAGCTAGAGCGAGGAAAGACATGAACTATAGTCTGTAGAGACGATTTGAACTCAATTCAGATCCTTCCTCGTCCCTTCCGTGCTCCTCGTTTCTCCGTCTTCTTCCTCCTCAAGCCTAGCCTAACAAGTTCACTCAGTTTGTGATTTTTTTTAAAAAAATAATGTTGTTTTTTTTTTTTGCTGGACTAGAATTTTCTTATCAACCTGCAGGAGGCTGACACTTGTAAAGGGGAAAAATATTTAAGTGCACAATTCATATACAGAAACCAGAAATATAGTTTACTTTATTACAAAAACACTTTAAAAGAAAAAACTTTATTATTCGTCATTCGAACCAACACAGAAAAATCGAGAAAAAGCAGTGAAAATGTCCCTGAAGTTAAACCGAATTAATAACACATTTTAATCAACACCCATATATATGCCACTAACAATCGCAATTCAGTCACTCATATATGAAAACCCGTTTAATTATTTGTCGATCCATCCTTTCATTAAACTCTCAACATGAAGGCTAGCAATGGTGATCAAGCGAGGTATTGGAGGAGATGGTTGTAGCCGCCGTACTGATCCTCTGCAACTGCGACTGCGACGCCAGGCGACGCCTGCCCGTCAATGATGCCATCGAGCTTCACGTCCACGCCGTCGAGCTTCACGTCGACGACGCCGACACCGCCGCCGCTCATCGCCACCCCCACCGGCGGCGCCGACGACGACCACACGCCGTACGGCTCCCGCGTCACCTCCAGCAGCGAGTCCCTCACCCTGTCCGCCTGCACCGCCACCTCGCTGTCTCGCCTCTGCCAGTGACAAGAAAAACAAAGAGAGAAAAAATGAGCACGTGATGCTACGAATTGCATGCATCAATGGCGGCGCGGCGGTGTGATTATTGTACGTACGGCGGCGCGGAAGACGTTGAGAACGAGGCTCTCGTGGGAGGTGACGTTGACGTTGGTGACCTCCAATCCCAGCGCGGCGATGGAGTCCATGATCTGCACGAAGCGGCCGGGGCGGCGCTCGCAGAGCATCTGGAGGAAGAACTCGTTGGCCTCCACCTGCCGCACCTCCACCTGCGGCTCCATGTCGTGGCCCTTTCTCCTCCTCCGCCGCCGCCTGCGCCGCCGCCGTACGGGCCCTCTTGTTCCCGGCGAGCGGCTGCTGGTGGCTCGCGCGCGGTGAGTCGTCGTTCTCCAGCCCCACCAGGCTCGCCGGCGGCGGGTGGTCGAGGAGCACGTCGGGCGCGCCTCCGGCGCCGTCCGCCGGGTCCTCCAGCTCGTCCTGCAGCGCCTTCACCTGGTTCTGCAGGCCCACGATGTAGTCGATGGCGTCGCCGAGGATCGACGCGCGGTCCATCTGAGCAACAACACCATCCATGGATGACATCAAAGAAGCACGAAAGCAAGAGTTCCATGGATGATGGCGACGGCGGGAAGGCGGGTACCGACCTTGGAGATGTTGGGGACGAGCGACCTGAGCTTGTAGAGCCGCTCGTTGAGCTTCTTCCGGCGCCTCCGCTCCGCCACGAGGTTCTTGCACTGCTGCCGCTTCCCGCCGCCCTTGCCGTTGCCGCCGCCGCCGCCACGGCCCTGCGCGTCGCCGTCGCCGTCCCCTTCCCCGTCGTCCTCAGGGTCCCCCCTGCAAGTCGCTGCCCTCGGACCCCGAGTCCGCGCCGCGCTGCTGCGGCTGCGTCTCCTGCTGCTGCACCGCGGCGAGCTCGCTCCCAGTCGCCGCCGCCGCGTACTGCCACCCGGCGTCATCCACCACGCCACCAGCACCGGCGCCCGGAGGAGCCTGCTGCTGCACCACCGCCTGGAACGGGTCCGCCGCGACGACGCTGCCGGCGGCGTCGAACAGGCCGAGCGACGGCGCCGGCACCACCGCGCCGCCGTACATCCCGCGCGACGCGTCCGCGGCGGCGTCCCACGCGAAGCCCGGCGGCCACGCGTGCACGCCGCCGCCCTCGGCGCCCCCTCGCCCACCTCGGCGCCGGCGCCGGCGCCCGGCACCCCGCACTGCGCCATCACCAGCTCCGCCATCTGCTCCTCCTCCGCCATCTACGCGCGCACGTACGCCCCCGCGCGCCGCGGCGGCATATAAAAAGAGGAGAGGAGAGCGTCAGGTCAGGTCAGGTCATGGACTCATGTCATGTGTTTGTGCGGCGCGCATGGGCATGGCATGGCATGACATGCAAATGCAAAGGCCGTGGCGGCTGTTGCGTGCGGTTCGCCGCCACATCTTCGCCGGGGCGGCGGCGCTGGCTGGCTGGCTCACGCGGAAGCCGTGCGCTCCTGGTTCTGGCAGTGGCAATGGCAAATAGCTCTCGGCCTAACTACCCGTGGCCCGCCTAACAGAAACCGATCCCCCGCCCAAACTAATCCTGATTTTTCCCTGATATTTCTCATGTGATGGCGGCAAAAAGATATTATATAAAAAAAAGCAACCCCGGTGCAGATTCAACCGTGGTTTACGTACGTATCTCGCGGCGAAGAGCTCGACGAGGCCGCCGGCGACGGGCACCAGCAGCCGCGTCCTTGGGCCGCCGCCGGATCCGGTGGGCTCCTGCACCATGTCATGGATATATATACAAGATGATGATCAGACAGCAGTGGAGGGAGGTTGAAGATGATGACAAGAGCTGATAGATCGATGTGCTTTGCTTACACTGGAGTAATAACTTGTTTGGAGCTCTGACACGCGGCTGCTCTGCCAGATCGGCTGGTTGGACACCATTGCCTCGGCGTGCATTCTGACCGATCGATAGAATTATAGAACTGCAGGGATTAGAACTCGACCTGCAGGCACGGCAGGCAATCGACGAATGAACTGATGGAGATTGTGACTGTATTATTACCCTGCAGATGCGGAGTCGAGCTGGATTGATGGAGGCAGGTCTCCCAGTGCTGAAAGCTGTGCCTCGAACTCACTGCTGCAGCAGAACCCAGTCATCTCCAAGAACCTACACAGTTCGTTCATTACATTCAACAGTGAGACACACTCTCATTCGCATGATTTGATTCAGAAGAGAAAAACCAGTGACAGACAGTAATGCTATCTAGAGCTTTGCTACTCCTAGTCCTACTCTTACCTCTGGTCAGGAGACAGCCTCCAGTAGATGCAGTAGTCCCAGGCGTCGACGCCGACAAGAGGCCTCAACGCGGCGTCCACGCTGGCCCCGGCTCCATCGCCGGCGGCAGCCACGCCCAAGCACGGATCACCTCCCCCTCCCATGGCGCCGGCCGGGCGATCGCCCTACTCACCCTAGGAGTCACTGGAGGACTCTGGCTGCTGCAGCCTGCACAACGAAGCAAGAAGAAGCAGCCATGAAAATGAAAGCGTCAGCAGCGCGCATGCGCGAGGGAGGGTCGCTAGCTAGCTTCCGTGCTGCGTGTCAGGAATGAATCAGGATGAGATTGGTTGATGTCATGGGTGTGTAAAAAAGGCTGCAAGCCTGCAAGACAAGAACTTGAGGCAGGCTATGGATAATTCACGGCACGCAAAGGTACAATCTGACCTGTTCATGTGCTGCTCTCTTGGCGTCATGTAATATCATCACTACTCAATGCAATGTTACTGTTACTCTAACATCTACTTATATATGATCACAGGCAAAATCATGCTTGGAAACAGTAAATAAAAACTAGCATGCATTGCATGGTCATCTGAACCTGAACTTTCTGAACTCAAGGAGTCTGTCCAGCTACAAGTAACTGTAACCTTTGTGCACAAGCATTTCTAAACATTCTGACGACGAGATGACGATGATGGTGATACCAAGTCATTCCTAGGTATAATCTGTGAGAATAAGCAGAGGGAGGAAACATAAAGCTACCTTTCTGGAGTTCGTTCCTGGTGACCTCTCTCTGAACTCTGAAAGCGGTGACGTGACGAAACGCCACAGGTAATGATTCACCAGATGGGGGAGAAGTGAATCAGCTGAAAGCTATTGCTAACTGAAGAATCCTTTCTATTGCAGGACCAGTCCAGGACTGTTGCGTTGCATTGCATCATTGTGTGGCAGTGCTAGTACTATATATGCATGTATTACCAGGCCACAGGCGTTTCTTGTCTGAATTACCTCTAAGCTCCTCTTCCATCCATAAAAACAGATTTGTTCAGTGGAATCTTGGGGTTAGCTGAAAGCAAAGCATGCTTTACTGATTAATACACACATTTATTGTTGTGAAGGTGGTTGTGAGTAGGTCACTCGCAAGAAAGGCATGACCCTGTTTTTTTCCTTCTCATTTTGCTTTCCCTAAACCCTTGGATCTTGGCTATAGAAATTTGCAAATTCTGGTGTCTAATCTGGTAACAATAGCAACACATAAAGTTCCATGTCAGGACTCCATGCATCATGTCGTAGTAGTTTGGTACGTAATACGACCAAAGTCAAACTATGTATATGCAACTGGGAACCCTTCTCCTTCTGAATGGATTATTTTCAACGAATTGGCACCAGTTCTGAATGAACTTTAAGTGTAAAGCCAGATTGCCTGAACGAACTGGGAAGTTCTTCTCTCTGTCATAGACTCATAGTCATACAATTTTGCCAATTAGCAAGTTTGATGATGCGACATAGGATGGATGTCTCCATTGACACATCACTTGACTTCAATATGTTTCAAGCTTTTAGGATTTTTAAATATGTATATCTACTAGGCAGCATACCCGTGCGTTGCTACGGGATAGCTAAACTTTTATATAAAAAACACATGGATCGCAATATAGTAACAAATACTATGAAATTACCAATATTAAGGTGACATTCAAACATGAAAAAAAAATCACAAATGGTGTCTAAATTGTTGCTGGTCAAGTTCAATAGTCTGGTGATCAAAAAATGATCATTTGCTACGACATTCATATATTCATATATTATAATAATCCAATATTCAGCACCCCGGGCATCTGACACCAATCCAGCAATCTCGCATCCTTTTCTCATGCCAAAAACTTCGGTGTCTTGTTTCGGGCATCCGACACCAATCCCACAACCGTAAGTGCCATGTTTCATCCGTCCGGAAACCGTAATAAACATAATTGCCCCGCACTTTATCCGAACCATTCTGGTAGTAAAACAAATGCATCAATCCCTTAGGGCGTTCCCAATGGCGTTCAAAACGCTGTACTGAAATCCGATTGGCCGCTCAAGCGGGAGAGCGAGATCTGAATCGCTAGTCTCGCATGTACTTCAAGAAAGTTTCCTCTCTCTCAGTTGTTGTGCTATGTATGTATACGACCTCTGCTTCTCCATTTTTTATTGTTTCCAGATATGAAATCGGCCGGCGATTTGGTCTCGCCGTTGCCCGTTGGGGACGCCCGCGATTTGGTCTCGCCGTTGCCCATTGGGGACGCCCGCGATTTGGTCTCGCCGTTGCCCGTTGGGGACGCCCTTATTGCCTTGCCTCAGGCGGTGCCACATCGCAGCCTTAAATGTGCACAGTTATGAGGACCGAAACTGTATGCGTCATTTAGTTTTTTTGCAATGGTATGGAAAATAACAAAATCAAGTATTCTTACCTTGAGTTAATTGTTGGTTCCTAATTCTGCATTTCACATGGAAACATCTGGTTTTCTCTGAACAGGGCTACATGATGTATCATTAACCAATATTGATGCAAACTTTTTTTTTCTGGACTACTGCATTTTAACTCTTTACCTTGTCACATTTTCACTTGTACTGTTGGAGAGTATGAGTTTGCTATTTAAGAACAAAATTGCTACATTGTATTAATCACTTACCTGTGTCACTGCCGTGGACACACCTGCTAAAGTTTCCCAAGCTTACTGCTGTAGTAACCAATTCAATTAGTTATCAGGCATCCTTCAGATTTAGTACACAATCTCATTAGCAGGAAAAATTTCAGTAATGTAAGCAGTATAGACATAATAAAGCTTTTAAACATGATCCAATAACCCTGATTACTTTTCCAATTTGGAACTTCTTGTATAATTGTAACTGTGATGCATAGTGTATTGAAGCTATCTACTGGCTACATTTTTTATCAACTAAAGGGAAACAGATATATATATAGTAGTTTTAGACAGACATAGATAGTCATGGAAAACTGAACCATGGGCCGCTATATAGCATCACAATATTCAGATGCCTTCTTATTTAGTTAAGAACTCAAGAGAAGATAAAAAGATATATAAAACCTGGGCTACTACATACTATTACATATATCAGATGCTTGCTCCATTAGTTGACAAATCAAAATAACTTATCACCGCAAAACAGAGCATGCTAAGGCTCAGGGATAAGATGACTGAAGAAGATTGAGCCTAGGATGCTGTTGGTTGTGCAATAGAGCCAGGCAAGAATGCAGAAACGCCTTAATAATATGGCAGCATGGAGCTATGATGACTCAATCAAATAGATGTTGATCTGTTGCTAGCCAGAAACACGAGAGAAACCATGACACTCATGCAACATAATAAGATTAAATTGCTCTTGTCGAATTTTTTTAATATTTTAAAGAACTGACGTGAGCCTGGCTGGGCTGTTTCTGTCATCAATTTTTGTGCTAACCATTTAGAAGATCAGACAATAACCAATGACATGGCACTGACCGTAGTTTTATGCGTGACGAAGGCGAATCTGTCAATGGTGCTGCTAGTCTTTGAGCACCTTGTAGACACAACAGATACCACTGCAGGAGAATGATCTCCTATGTCGATGATGGTTGAGGGATCCAGCAGACGAAATCATATGCTGTGGAGGAATGAGAACACGGAACTTTGCAATAAACATACAAACCAATAAATATTATAAAACCATAAATCCATTAGTGGTCTAATCATGGTATGATGCATCTAAGTTCTAAGATGCATTATTCGTCATTGAAATCATGAAAAGATTTAAGTTTGCTTTCCAAACAATGCAAATCATGGTATGATGCATGGTCAAATTCACATCAAAGTTCTAAGATGCATTACTCTGCGCTGAAATCAGGTTCTTACATGGGTTCCTAAGGTCGCATAATTAATTGTCCTTCAGCGGGTGAAAGCAACATGTATAAATTTAGAGCCACAGTTGATCAACATTTTTTTTCACTTTTGTTAGGCATATCCATCAATTCTAGTGGTGAATGAAGCTCATCTACACTCATTTTCAGCAGAACCCTCTAAACATAAGTTTCTATTTTTTATAGTTGGTATGAGCAATCAAACCTGAGCATATAGCACTGCTGCAAAATATATATATCTTATTTCTTCCAAACTTAACTGAAGTAGACTGGTCTAGTACTGGGACATAATACAAACTGTGAACTATGGTACACCTGTTTAATATAATGATATACGCAATGGCATGGGAAAAGAACAGAGAAACTGGAGACAAAATATTCAGAGACAAAATAGTCCTGCTGGTGTACCTTGGCATATAGAAGTTAACACCCGATTGCATTGTATTAGCATTTCATCATGTTCCTTCTATGCACAAAAGTGCTAATGCCGAACATCTAAATCTACACCAATAGTCTGTAGTTGGGGATAGGAGGAACATTATTGCAAGCATGGGACACCACAAAAGCACTGCAATTAGAATTGATACTCAATACTCACTGGCAAAAGAGATTTGGCTCATCGGCTGTGTACTTGGATGTGGTCAATCAAGATGGTGGTACATGCACAATAACTTGTGATCCACCTACACATAAGAGCAGGTCATTTGTACAATTTCTAAATTCATCCTCCATCTATCTCAGGATATGAGAATCAGCCAATACAAGGAATTAAGCAAGCTGACCTGACCTCTTCTCAGGAGAGACCAGAGACCTCGATCGGTTCGATCTACGAGCGGCACCTGCACGAGCAGCTTGTGGACGCATTCAGGAGGGAGGTATGCCAGGTTGGGTCATCAATCAGCAAGCCACCCAGTGTCATGGAGGGGCCGGGACAGGGTCAGAGGAGAGATGTGAAGGAAAAGGAAAAAAGGCAGAGATAGCCAGATAGGGAAGGGAAAAGAAAAAGAATACACGTGCACCGTGCGTGTTCTCAATAACATGGGGTATCTAAGAAAATAGATAATTATTGCAGATGGGAACATAGTGTATTTATTGGTAAATTTGGAATTCGTGTCATGCTTTTACTACACCACTTCCCATGGCCGCCAATTACAGAAACACTGGCCAAGCAAAGACTGAAAGCACAAAATCAAATAAAAAACTACAGCCATAGGTATAGGAACAATAACGAAGCAGAAGCACCCTTGCATGAAAAGAAGAAAAACACTACCCCACTTTACTAATACACAGGTATCCTATCAAAGAAAACAGAAGACGTCATCCATAAAACTCACCAATGTCCACAAGATAAAATAATTGGGACTGTGAGTTCTGAATAATATGTGGCACCTAATAAAATGACTGAAGACAGGAGGTTATCATGCACAGATCAGACCAGGGCAGAACCTCTTGTCTTTAATTTCGGTAATTCATGCTTGTACTGCAGCATTTCCATGGCCATCAATCACAGGAACACTGGCTAAGGAAAGAGTGAAAGACCAAATAAAAGAACCTGCAGCAATAGTTACTGGAACAATAAGGAAACAGGAACACCCTTGCATGAAAGGAAAAAAAGTAGAAAACAGAACTCCACTATAATAATACACATGTATCTAAACTAAAAAAAAATAAGCAACACAGGGAAAATGAACCATCTTTTATGGACCAAAAATATCCCATGTTTACATGTAATATCCTCTAAGAAGGGGACAACAACTACTGAATAAGGGGTAAAAACTTGACTTGGTTGAAAACTTGAAATGGCCTTGTTGATTGCATCTCGATGATTAAATGCAAGAATAGTTGTTTTATCAGAGAAGAGATCATGGACATAAACTATTTTGTTTGGAATGCATTCAAAAGCTGTGATATTTTTTTTTTAAAAAAAATGTATATGATCAGCCTAAGCGTATCATAGAATTAAGAAAACGGTCATGGACATACAGCCAAAATAATAAATAAGAAGGTACTACTAACGAAAGGAACATAACCCAAATAGGAATATTTGGAATGAACTAAATGGAATGATGGTTGACTAGCACTAAGCAATTAGAAAAAAAAAAAAACCACCATCTCTAACAGCAGAACCTGAGATTGCACACTTACATACACCAACATGTAGAGCAAGAGGGTGGACAACTATTGGCGTGAACAGTAGTTTAGTAGCATAGGTAGGAAAAGAATAGCAAAATCTTTGAACTGGCGCAATGCATAATTATAGGTGAAATTGAATCTAAAACGCGGTTTGTGTTATGGTCAATATTTCCTCGAGCAATTCAGGAGCATGAAGGCAAATGAGAGAGCCCAATACCTTGGGCTGCTCTAGCCACAACAACTCAACGAAGAATTGCCGCACCACTCTCACAAGCATCCCAGGTTGGCCAGAAGCCTCGCCCCAGTAGCTGTGCTGCTGCACCATCCCCCTTGGAGGAGAAGGCCATGACGGAGTGTGGGAGGGCCAGGATGAGGAGGGGAGGTGGCCAAAGTAGGAAGAGGGAAGTTGGGAAGGCGACACCGCAGAAGCACATCCTGTCGATTGTAGCGGCCTCCATCTGGAGCATGTCGCGGATGAAGGTGTCCACCGCAAACGACCGACCATGAGTGGCATAGATGTTCATCGGAGGCCACTGCTCCAATGGCCCAGCAAGAGTAGACATCACGGGTCATCTATAGATCAAAAACCAAATCACTTTGGGGGCAGTTCTGATGTGTGCACGGACCTCACAAAATGCATCCGTCCCTCCATCTTCCCGCAGCTGCAGTGCCACACGCAGCGCACACGGATGGGAGTATGGGACAGACCTCCCCCGAGCTCTACTGGATTCGGTGAGGCGCCGGAGCGACCCACAGATCGAGCGCCGGCGACGACGTCGCACCCAATGGACTAGACGCTGGGCGAGCAAAACGAACGCGGAGTAGAAGCCGGGGACGGCACACAATGTGACAGCGCAGGTGTGCACGCCTGCACAGGTGCGACGAGCGCGCGCACCGCCGCGAGGGTGAGGGCGAGGGCAGAGCGAGGACTGCGGGGCGAGGGATCGATCTTGTCTTTTGTGCTGCTGGAGGCGGGGGAGAAGTATTGCCTTTTTGCTGCATGCAGGATACGTGATTTGGGGACGCGATTTCAGTTTCCTTCTTTAGCCTGAATCACATCGGCATCGTGCGGGGAGAGAACGTGGGTGTCGCAGGGATACGGCAGGCCGACGACCCAAAGGATTTTACCGCACCAAGAATTGTCCATATTTTGGTCTTTTTAGTTGTGAGAGATTTGTCATTTCTACTGCAAATGGCATTTTAATAAAATGGTGAATCCTTTCAGCCATATTTAAGGTTACCATTTTTACACGTCTCCAGCAGAAGCATGCAAACAGTTTTCCATTACATGGAAACTTGGCTTATTTCTATCTTTAAATTAACTCGTATATGGAAGGCAGTCATCACGTTAAGTTCCTTGAATCCTTGTACACAGTTATTCCAACCAGCAAGCCAAATATAGCAATACCGACAATTCTATCTATCTACAGGTACCAAACAAGTAGCAAGCTAATTATCCATCTACAATGATCCATATTATCAGTTCTTAGTAGGGTAGGGGTGGTAAGGATGGCGATAGCCAAACGCGAATTCTCCAGGGGATGGATGCAGCACATTGGAGCGACGATAGCACATTTCACAGACTTGCTTCACAACCTTATGTCCACATGCATATATCTTCTGTATGCCAGGATGTGGAACATCATAGCAACGGTAGCATGTCTTGCAGAAGGAATCCACTGTAAAAACACAGGAAGCCAAGCAATATGAAAAAATGAATAATGTGAAGATCCTGAGGTATTGATGTCTGAGAGAGAGAGAGAGAGAGAGAGAGAGAGAGAGGGGGGGGGAGGGGTTCATACATTTACCACTACGACGAGTAGACCACCCAAGAGGAAAACCCAAGATACTGTAGGATTCAGTAACTGGTTCATCTAAAAATAGAAGAAACAAAAGGAAAAAATGTTTTGTACATGAAGCATTAGAACGTGACCACAAAGGAAGTAATGAGGTTAGTTTCTATAAAAAAGGTACAAACAGATCACAGTTGTAGCAACAATTGTAATAGCAAATCCACCATGCAAACGTATCATAATTGTAGCAACAATTGTAATAGTTTCATCGCCCGTGCTACCTGTCTCTAGCTTGGGAAAATGGTCAACCATAGTATCAGTAGTCAAATGCATCATCATTCATGACTGACGATAGCATGGGTTCTAAAATATGCACAAGGTGAATTAATCTTGGGCACTCAGCGCTAGCTTATTTCTACAAGGCAGGCTTGCCTTCTAATGAGGGTCTTATGGTATTTCCCTCCTTTTTCGTACACTTGGCACTAGCAAATGATAACGATCTTACAACGATTACATAAGGGATAGTGTGTTGTGTGTAAGAGAAACAAGAGAGAAGATGCATCGAGCTAGAAAGAAGTAGAGCATACCTAATAAGGGGGTGCATGTGATGACTCCATCGAAAGAGCGCTTCTTCCGAGCCACGAAGTTCCCATGCATAAAACAACAGCCATTGTGAAAATGGGCCTTCTGGTTAACCTTGCCAGGAGCAGGCTCATACTCATTGCCCTGACCCACCACCAATCCAACAATTCATCACGAGGTAATAAGGGTAAGGAAATCGTCAAGAAAAGCAAATAAACAAACAAGCACACCGATGATTGAGTTCACCATGCAGTTCATTAATCCCTCACTACATCAGTTCTTTTATACTAGTGACTAGGCCAACAACAGTAGCCAACACAAGTTTGCACAAAAAGAAAATATTAACAGTGAAGAATATGCGTAATTAACTAGAAAGTAGATTCCCTGAATGATCCATGTGTGTGGAATAGAAACTGTTGCTAGTATTATTTTTATGAATTATTGGTGACTCATTCTTTTAATCATCATCTCTATATAGCTACCATGTTGTAAACCAAATTCGATCAGAGCTGCAGATTGAAGCACATTGATCGACACATTTAATAATCCGTGCGCACGATGCATATACTAATCAGTAGGATCTGATCTAGGCAAGCTAAGGCGGCACGAATGTACCGGATGTGTACGGTTGTAGTAGTGCAGGCAGCCCTTGACAGTCTCAAGATCCATAGCTAATCGCTTGAAGTGGCCTGGCAATCTATGTCTGAAATAAATAGAACAGGACGGCATTGTTGAATTGTAACAATATGCTCAACCGAAATCAAAAACGGGGAAAAAGCAAAGAGGCCGGATGGAGGGGGATAGATGGAACGAGCTGAGCTAGGGTTTACCGGTGAAGCATCTCCATCTGTTCCTCATTCAGCTGCTGATTGACGGGGATGGAGTAGGGATCGAAGGAAGCAGACGAAGTAGCGACGCCACAGCCGCGCTAGGCGCGAGAGCAACGACGACTGCTTGGCTGGTGGCGGCGGCGGGAGCACAGTTTCAACAAGGCGGTCGTACTCCTCTTTACGGGCCGGGGAGAGGAGGAAGCCCTCCATCTCCATCTCCATCTCCTTCTCCTCCTCCACGGACGGACGCGGCGGCGCGCGGAGAACAGAAAGAAAACCTTCGACCGACCTGCAATCATCAATCGGACAAGACAGTTCTTTTCTGAATAATACTACTCTTGCACAAAATCTAGACATATACTACATGTACCCATAATATATAAAAAAAAAAAACACATGATTCTATTGATATCAATCAATGGTTAAAATGAAATACGTCTTCAATTTGAAGTATTGCACGTCTTACACGTACCAAGTGGCCCCACAATGTATTTGTTATGAACCTAATACGTATCAGCTTACATCTCCAGAAAGTTCTAAAATTTTTACTCCTAAAAACTACATGATTTCCAACTCTTTAAAATGTATTAGGAGTAAAAAGTAAAGACAACTCCAACAGTTTTTAATATTGAACTCCTAAATTTTTTTTTTTTTGTCGCAGACTTTTTTTCCGCCATTTTTTATGGGAGATATTTCCACGCCGTCGTCTTGTCGCGTGCCCTAGCGGTGCTAGATCTTGCTCACCATGGCTTCTCCGTGCACATGCCCCAAGCAGTTATGCTTGCGCCACCTCCCCTGGCCCGCTGGCAGGCAAGAGGCTACAGCCGGCCAGCAACCATGCATGGCCGGACGAACTGAACTGAACTGAACTGAACGAGAGGACCATGCCACCGTATCAAAGGACGACGACTCAAACATGCAGACATGCAGTGAACCCGCAACGCCGTTTCCTGCTGCCTGCTGCGCACAGCATGCCGCCCCGCTCGTGGACCTAGTGATGCAAGTGATGGCCTGTCACGCCGGCCGCTGCCGCGGTGCTCGTCAGCGCAGAGATCGACACAGCTGCAGGTACGGGCGCCGCCAGGGACGCCATCGCGCGGGGTTTGAACGACGGAGGCAGGAATTGCAGATGGAAATAAACATGATTGATCGGAGTAAGAACCTCGTCGATACGGTGGCAGCGGTGTCGCATCCACCTTCCTTCGCCTTCGTCGCGACGAGGCAGGAATCGATGCCCAGGAGAGGAACCTGCTCCGCGCGACGCCTATGCTCGCAAAGTTATGCGTGTGGAGGGGGGATTTCTCAACTCCGCAAATATTAGAAGTTGTTGGAGAGAGAGATTTTCTCTTATCTTGCTAAAATTCAAGTATTAGGAGTAGATTTAGGTAGTTTCTAGAGATGCTTAGATTGCACTACAAGTGAACAAGTTATGCACTGAATAATCTATATTTTCTTCATGATTTTAGGTGGTTTATTCACCATGGATCCGATAGAAAATAACAGTCTCAATGGAGGTGCCTGATACACACATGCAAAATAGTAGGTTTCTATTCGGTACATTTTCATCCATTTAATGCATATGCTCTATATATGTCTCCTATTTTAAAACAGGTACGGTGGTCCCAATGCGTCGATGCTAAGGCAGGAAAGGGAAAGAACGTCGATGCTAAGGCAGGAAAGGGAAAGAACAAGATATATATGCAGCAAGGATTGAAGAAAAAAGAAATGTCATGTGTCAGTTCAAGTTACTCTAAGATGAAGAAAGGGAAAAACCAAATCAAAAGGTCAAATGAAATATCTTTTTAACTTAATTAAAATTTTGTTGGTGCCATACCTATAACATCAACATGTTATTGGTCCCATACCTATAATATTCCTACCATTTTTTTTAGGTACAGATCTAATTTGATAGATTGCTTCATAAAATAACACTGCTTACACTAGTATACAAACGATTTCTCTTGACACTAGCGTTTTATTTCTACTGGCGGTTTTCCTTTAGAACGGCACTGTAGAAATCGACCCTTTTTCTACAAGGCGGTTCTCTTAAGGAACCGCCTCAGAAATACGATTTTATCGGCGGTTTTCTTAAGAAACCGCCAAGTAAATCGATTATTTCTACTGGCGGATTTTTTAAGAAAACCGCCAGAAATGATTTTCTTGGCGGTTTTTAAGAAATCCGCCAATAGAAATATTTTGAAATTATTTTTTGAGTTTTTTAAACTTCCTCGGATGGAGAAACTTCCAAAATAAAAGTTGTAGATCTCAAAAAGTTATGAAACTTTGTAGTTGACAACTTTTTCATTTGAAATCATGTTTTTATAGAAAACTACGATCAAAATTTTGAAATTTGAAATTCAAATTTTGCAAATGACCTCGGATGGAGAAACACTCTAAATGAAAGTTGTAGATCTCGAAAAGTTATGAAACTTTGTAGTTCACCACTTTTTATTTGAAATCGTTTAGACCCTCAAATATTCAATTTACCATCCGGTTTGTATAATATGTGGGGAACAAAAATGGTATTTAGACACAAGTGACGTGTGGGTGGAGTGGTAGAGGGGGATACGCGCGAAGCCAAGGTCGCGGGTTCGAACCCCCACGGCGATTTTACACGAAAAAATGCGCGACTTGCGACTTCGACGGAGGAGGCGGGCGGGTGCCTCCCCCGGTTCGAAAAATATTTTTTGCCTTTTTAAAAATATTTTTTTGCAATTTTTTGGGTGTTTTCTGGGCAGCGATTTCTACAGGTGGTTGCTTAAGAGAATCGCCTGTAGAAATCGATTTTCACTGGCGGTTTTCAACCAACCGTCAGTGGAAATCGGCCATTTTTACTGGCCTCTCCCACTGGCCGTTGAGAAAAATGCCAGTGAAAATAGGTTGTCAACCGCCAGTACAAAGCATTTCTGTACTAGTGTTACGTGTCACACGGAGGAACCAAAGAAGAGCCTTCGATTAAAAAAAAAACCGAAGCACTATGTGTAACTAGTAGCAAAGATGGTTATTTTTCTCTAACTCTATGAAACTTGAAATTTTCAAAGCACCCCATGAAGTGCTCTAAGAAATCCAAAAAGTATATAGCCACTTCTTAAACTTGTGAACATGTATCATCCCGATCCTTATATTCATAAACTATGTCATTGGGGTTCTAATGATGACTAATCCAAATGGATCTAAACCCGTAACTATATAGCACGCTGACACAAGAGGTCTACCTGTCTTCTGCTTGTCCTCTCTCTCTCCTCTCCCAGACGACCGGGGAGCGGCCGTGTGCGACAGCGATACGGTCAGGGGCTGCTTGTTACCGCCGGCGCCGCCCTTGCCCTCCTCCCGCACACGTCGCGCGACGCTTGCACGGCAGGGAGACAGAGGAAGACATGGGACGGCGGCAGGCGGACCACCGGTGAGCTGCCGCGCCCTCTATGCTCCTTCGCCGCGACATCGATCCTCGCGGACGTCGCCCCCACATCAACGAATTCCTCGCGCAGGTAGGCGGGCCTTCTCGCTTAGCCTGCGCACAGCTGCAGCGGCGAGTGGGCGACCGACGCTGTAACTGTGTTCGCGAGCGGGCTGGCGCTCGGTGGGCACATGAGCTGCAACCTGCCGGCTTCTCCCAACCTTCTTTGCTTCTTTATTTCCTTTCCCTTTCCTCCTCTTCTTCAACCTTCAGAGAAAGCAGAACACGAACCAAATCAAGCACCAAGTCACCAACACGAGTACAGGATGGTGGTGGTGGCCAACCGCATCCACCACGAAGCTCATGCCTCCTACACTGGCAACTGCAATTAATCGTACAGTTCTTGTGCTATTCTGTATTGAGGTTCAGTTCCATGTCTGAAATCTGAATCGCATGGAAGAACACTGTTCAGGCTAGCAGGGACTCGAATCGAGGAGCACGAGGGCAATTTGGGATGGTAGAAATCGGTTTGGCACTGGATGTCTGGATTGAGAGGTTCTTGCTTTTGCGACAGTTCCATAATAGTCATGGCGCTCTCACCGGTGTCGTCCAGGAGAGTCGGTGCATGTTATAGTATGCGCTCTGCTTTGTCGCCATCGTCGTGGCTCCTTAATTTGGCTACGCCCATCACATCCATGGAATCCTCGCCTGAGAGAGCCTGGGCATCAGCAGCAGCACTACAGGTCACGGCTGGAGCCCATGGCAGAGTGCGGGTCGGATGGTGCCACCGCGGCGTGCGGACGGCAGTCTGAACCGGCGCACGAACAGCGGGCGCAGCGGGGCTCATGGGCGGTGAGCATGGCCAGGTGATGGCGAGCCTGCGGCATGTGTGCGGTAGCAGCCAGGCGGTATAGGCACCGCAGTAGGGCGTTCGGTCATCATTGCGGAGAGGAGAGATGGAGCTGACACCTGGAACGAGACCCGTTAGGATGTATAGAAAACCTAAACTGAGTTTCAGGATCAAAATGATACGGTTTCTAAGTATGAGGAACGGGATGACACGCCCTCGCAAGTTTGAGGACCGGCCATGCATTTTGCTCGAATCCATAGGACCTATGTGAACTAAAAATGTTTGGTTTGACAAGTAGATCTAGAGCCGTTTTCTGTCTATCTGAAACAGGTGGAGCTCTCAGAGAAAGGCCCTAATAACTAAGCAACTTGTCTGAGATGGGAGCTGAAGGTGGCCCGTGAAATGAAGATCCTAACCCCACCTGAGCTTGGCTTGCAAAAACAGGATCCAAAATAACAGAGTGCTGTTGCTCTGAGTTCATGCACTTGTCTTTGTACGCAACAATCCAAGTCAGAGAACGCTATTCATTCACTTGCAGCACCAAATACAAGAGTGTTGTTGCGTTGAGTCCAATCGCCGGTGAGTTGCTAGCAGCGCTTACATTTGCTATCAAGAGGAAGAGAGCTGAGGAGGAATGTCCCAGAAGGCAGAAGCCGTCTCGCCACGGCAGGGCGCCACGGAGTGGCTTCTTCAGCGAGAAGCTTACGCGCAACCGTAGAACCTCCATCACCAGCACGGTGAAGTTCGGCGACGGATCAATGTTGACGGTGGACATAGTCTCGTCGAGCGCGGCTCCATCGTCTTCAAGATGCGGGCCGGGCTCGTCCTCTTTCGACGTGTACTACTACATCCCACGCGTCTTCATCTACACAAGAGATGGCGAATATACATACATGAATCGGCGTACAATGCAGAGCAACTGTGAGGCAACCGCATAGGGTTTCACAGTGCTGAGAACGTCAAAAGCTATTGTCAGTTCAGTTGTCACGCATCTGAACATCATGCAGGGATTTTTTTTTTTTTTTTACTTCATTTGGACGATCAGGTATTTGATTATGCAGGTAATGTTCAGAAAATCAAAAGAGGTTGTTGGAACCAAAAACAGCTTGGCATCTTTGCTGATCCAAAGAGGTAATATTCAGAGCTCTCAGCCCAACAACAGCAGCGACTGAAACGGAAGCACGACAGAAAGGATGGCTGCAACTTACCATGAAAGGGGGGACCTGAATATTATACATCACAGCACAGCAAACACAGCAATAGTTCGGCTACATATAATTTCAAAATACCGATTGTTGGTACTGGTAACAAACAACATTCCGTTTCTTCGCTGAGAGTTGCAACAACAACCTCCCCACCCGGGCACAAGGTTTGTCGAACTTCTGAAACCATACGTTGTTTAGGCACCTAGAAACAGTCCAAACTGGAGAAAGTATCTTCTACAGAGCTTCGCTTCTAGCATGATGTAGGTCGAGACTCGGGAACAGGTTGAGCAACATGAGCTGCTGCTGCTGCTGCTGCTCTGGCCTTGGTGTTTCTAATGTGATTTACTTCTTCATCTAATATGATTCCAAGTACACAAAGAGAGCAGGAAAGACTACACACCCACATAAAATCAACATCTTCCCTGAAAAAAAACAAATGTAGAAACATATAAAATTTAGGAGTCAGCAGCTTACATAAGACTAAACAGTTGGTCCAAAAAGCAAATACTGGTTTTCCTTATAAATTGTGAAACCAGTGATGAGAAAAAACTAAAATCATGGCTTGCCTAGTTAGAAGCACAAGTATCAAAAAGAATATTACAAATCAATATTAACACAAATTTGATTTGCATATAGCTATGCATCTTCAGTCCTCAACTAAGTTGCCTATTTCAAAGGCAAAATGATGGCCTTTTGGTTAGTAAGGCTAATTGCAAAACCAAATGTATTATGATTTGATTTGTAACATGCATCTTTTTTCTGAAAAAAAATGACTACATACAACATCTAAGAACAATATTTTAAAGCTGCTCAGAGCTATTAACTTTGCTTTTTGCACAATGGGTGTTTTTGTGACCTTTGAATTGTACCAAATTTAATCATGCTAATAGTCGTTAAATTTCACCATAAACTGAGACAGGGATAATGGCAATGAGGTAGAGGTACACAGAAATACTTTGAACCTAAACTAAATGGTAACCAGTAAAAGAAAACTAAAAAGAAACATTGGTCAGCTGGTGGCAGGGTAAGCACGATTTTCAAACACAGGGAGCAGAAATGCAACATTCATACAAAAAAGCAAAGCAAGTATAATTCAAACCACTATACTCATGCATCTGATATTTATCAAGATTGACTAATGAACAATAGGGCTTACCTTGCCCTTTCAGCATGCGAAGCAGCCCATTTGCTTAGTGTTCTGATGCCCCATTTCTGAAGATGAAACAAGATGAAAACATTAATACCTCTTAAAAAACAAAGAACAGCAAAACTAGTCAACGGAACAATAAGAGCTTGTGCTTAACCCAATTCATATTCTATTTTGCGCTGGATCCCTATTCTAGATATCCACAATGTGGATTTGCGCATATTTCATTAAGAGAGGAAAGTTCATTACAGAAACATAGCATTCGACGAACCGCAGGCTGCAAGAAGCCTAACACCGTTAGACAAACAAACCACGGACGGTTACCAGCCAAACAAGAAATGATTATACAGATACGGATTTGCGATCAGAAGTGCAGCAGCATGAACAGCGGGGCGAGGTGCTTGTGGCCCGTCTCAATCCAGCTGCTCCCCTCAGCAGCCACCTCGAGTACCAGCGAGTTAGGCAACTTTGCTTTGCCATGGAAGATCCTCTGGTTAAGTTCTTTTTGAATTAGCCAGTCCAACAGTCGTCAGAAACATCAGTGAATCGAGCCCTCTGCGCAACTCACAATACACCTCCCTCCTTGGAGTTAGCCACCAATAAATAATACCCAAAACCGCATCTCCTGTTGGCACTAACACCCCCAAACCAAGCAACAGAAAGATCCAAGCGGCCACGCCCACGCCTCCTAGCTGAAAACGCACCCCCACAAAGATGATCACTGGATTCGCTTGTTTGATCACAAAGCGTGCAGCGGTCGTCACGCTGCAGTCCATGCTTTCAACTCCTCGCTGTCATCTCAGGCATGGAGGGCCAACCAGAATTTCACCTTCGGCAGCACTGGTGCATGCCAGCGCTCCCTGGAGCCAGCTAGGTTGGATGAACCCTCAAAGAAGGCCATGCAGGCTGATGAAGCCAGAGTAGTTTCCATCAGCAGACCACTTCCACACGAAGCGGTCCGAGGTTGCAGCACAACATCCTTGAGTTCCTCCCAGCACCTAGGTGGTACTCCCTCCATCATTATAAGTCATTTCAAGAATCTTTTCATAAATCTTTATTTTTTTCTATAATTTTAGTCATAAAAAAGTTTAACTCTCCAAGATTCTTGGAATGACATAATTTGGGATGGAGTAGGTCAGTGCCCGAGATGTCTCTCACCCACGACGTTGCTCCATTGCCTCCTTCAACAATCGGCCATCAGCCATGACACTGTTTGGATACAGCTACAAAAAGGTATGGTGTGAAGGATTTGATTGGCCCGGCCGGCAACCAGTTGTCTGTCCAGAACCGTTCAGACATCCCACCCCCGATCACCAGGAAGAGCGAGGCCTCAAGCAAACGAGACACGGATCCCCTTCAAATTCATGCAGCATTTCCCCCAATTTCCAGAAACCCTATCCTCTAGCTCGAAACCACCAAGAGGCAAGGCAAGAGCGCTAACCCTACCCGAAAAAACTTGTAAGTGCAATTGCAACAGAAGAACAAAGGAGCGACTTGTAAGTGTAATTGCAACAAGAGAACAAAGGAGAGTAATTGCAACAGGATAAAAAAGGAGGACTAAAGGTGCCCAACAAATAGCTGCCGGCAGCGATCTCTCCTTCCTCTTTCCTCCCCTCGATCTAGACGATACACAACCCAATTATGCGTCTCCATTCTCATCATGCCAAAAATAAAACACGGGGATAGGACGTCACCGGCTTCGTCGGTCCGCTCGCCCCTCCGATTCTAGCGCGTAGCTGACGCAGAAGCGCCAGATTGGCCGGTGCCGCCATCGCCGGCGCCCCCGAAGAACAACTCGCCGCAGCCAAGCGGTGGTGGGGGGAGAGAGGCGGTGCGGCGGGGACAGAAAAGAACGCTCATACGGGCCGCGTTACTGGGCCTCCTGAAACCCATGAGGAGGACATCTTTTTCTTTTTATTTCCATTTTATTTTATAATGACGATTTAAAACTTAAAATGTCCTCTAGTCTATGCGAGTCAGAAGGGCAAAGATGTATTTTTCTCAGAAAAAATAAGAAGGGCAAAGATGCATTATCACCCTATAATATGATTTTTTTTATTACTCTCTCCATCCTAGAATATAAGGTGTAACCACCTCTGGTTTAAAAATTAAGAAATACATTTAATTCTCTTTTTCTATAAGTGTATTGATATACGTGTATCTAGAGAGAACACACCTTATATTATAAGACATAAACAAAAAATGGTTACGCCTTATATCCTGAAACGGAGGGAGTATTTCTGAATATGTTTGGTTAAAACTATTACTCGACTTTTTGTTCTAACTAGCGGAGATGCACGTACTGCACACATGTATCTATACAAAATTTTTTTATAAAATTAATAATAATAAATAAATTTTCTAAAATCAATTATTCGGACACCTAGACCATACGTCAAATGTTTGAGTGGATAAGGTCAGCTGCCATGTATAGTTGTGTTCACTATCCTCGTTGTTTTTTTGAAGGTAGGGTGACTCATATTTGTGAAGGGTGGGGAGCTCCGAGGAGTGAGAAGGCGACTGCCGTGGTTGCGATGGAGCTCCGGCCAAGCCCTAGAGTGCCACAACGGGGTGGGGCGGTGGCAGGGGTGAGGACAAGGAGTAGAGCGGCCCGCCGGCAAGGAGGAAGAAGAGTGAGGATGAGGATCCGACGAAAGGTAGAAGACGATCATGTTAGGTAAACCACAGGTGTCCAACCAAAACCTCACGAGGGTACACAAGGGGTGTTGTAGTTTTTACTGCACATAGATAATGTCCTAGTCGGTTGCTCTCACTCCTCGTGATAGTTTACCGTTGTGATGTGGAGCACTTGACAGACCTAGAACTATATTTCCTCTACCCCTTTTAATTGTCGTTGGGGAGGTGGGCACAGGAATTAAGACAACAAGTCAATGACATGAACACCCCTATAACAATGATTGGCGTCTTACAGTTTTAATGCTAGAATTTTGTGTGGGTGAGTGGAGGGGAGGGATATGGCTGTGAGTCTCAACTGCGCTGTGTTGGACGGGATTGAGTTATAGGCCTAGCGCATTCATAGTAAACGACTAATATTTGAAGACATCACACCGTCGCTCCAATAACGATTAAAAAGCGACGGAGAGAGTATGTGTTGATCCATGGACACACGCTATTATTACACCTGAAGTTTTCTTTGTGTACAAATGAGAATACAGTCCATGCATGCAATGAGATGCATAACTATATAATACTATCTGCATCCTAGAAAAAAAATGCAATTATAGAAGTTTAGTCAAATCTTCTAAGTTTGACAATATTTGTATAAAAAGATAGTAATATCTAACATATTGATAGTATAGATTTATCATCGAATATATTTTATATAGTATATCTACTTGAAGTTATAAATGATCGTACTCTAGACTTAGAGTTGCGTCCTTACGGCTGGGATGGAGCGGACATGCCACTCCAGCATACATATCTACTCCACATAATCTCTCTATATAACCCACTTCATTTATAATAATATTAATATATTCGAAATGACTTTTCTGGGAAAAAAAAATGACTAAAGTAAACGTACATATTATGCAAGCACACCAGTAAGGCAGTAAAAGGGTAGCAATCAATGCAGGGTTTTCACATGAATCGCACAGGAAATTCGCAAGAACCAGTTTATTCCATAAAAAATATAGAAAATGAGAAAAATTCCAGCATTTTTGAAACTGAAAGGGGGCTAGCTGCAGTTCTTGTAATTTCACAGGAATACAGCAGGATTGAGATCGAGCACATAGTCCTCCTAGGAGAAACAACCTAGCTACTGCCTGTGTTCTACAGCATGGCCAGCGTCGCGAGCGTCCTGAAGCCACCGGGCTGGATCGCGGCGGCGCGGTAGCTCATCCCCAACCCGAGGCCGACGAACCAGGTCGGATCGAGTGGTCCTTGCAGGCGAGCTGCAGGGCGTCGTCGTCGAACGCCTGCGCCCAGGTGACGGCGTCGTTGGCGCGCAGGTAGTCGTAGTTGCTCCTGTGCGTCGCCCGCTTCTCCTCGGCGCTCATGGTGGTGACCGCCGCGTGCATGGCGTCGGCCAAGCGGTCCAGGTCCCACGGGTCCACGCGGATCGCGCCGCCCAGCATCGGCGAGCACCCGGCGAACTCGGACACCACGACGGCCGGCGCTGTGCTTCCGCGCGCCGGGAGGGGCCTCCTCCCGGCACGCCGTGTAGAAGTAGTGGACCCGGGCGAGAAAGAATCGCACTGATTACTGAACTGAACTAAACTATATGGCGTGTAGAGTGGTCTGCTTAATTTAAACTGTTGCCGCGACATTCATTCAGCATTAATCATTAGTTTTTTTTTTTTTTTGCGATCAGCATTAATCATTAGTAGTACTAGACTATATTGTGTTGTTTTTCGAGCTTGTTAAGGTTTACTGTACTATTAATTTTATTAATTTGTTATCAGCTCTAGCATGATATGTGTGAAAAAGACAGGTTTCCACATATTTTTTTTCCCACAGTATATACAAGTCTGTTTTTTAAGCTCTCAAAGAAGCCAATGCCTGATAAGTAAGATGGTTTATTATGCCGCTTTTGTGGTTTCCGGATGTGTTGACACTAGAGATTATGGACAGCTATATACGCTCTACTACCTCTACCTGTCGCATCAGGTTTAGGTGGTTTAGCTTACCAATTTACTTTCGAGAGATTTTGCCTGTGTCAAAGATTATGGACAGTTATGTATGCGCTACCTCTGGGTGTAGGATCGGGTTTAGGTGGTTTATGTTACCCATTTACTTTTGAAGATATCAATGCTTCAAAAATTTCATAACTATTCCATCTCCACTGTTTATATTAATATTTTTCGAACTGAGGGCTTCCCCCATTTCCATTAAGAGATTATGGAAATACAGAATTTGAGAGTATTGTCAGCTAGAGACTAAACATAGCTTTGAAAGATAGCATACCACCGCTACCCTGCAATGTTTATATTAATATAAACTACAATTTTTAGTAATCCAATTATAGTACGTACTTTCATATCGCTATCTTTATTTCTGTCTAAAACTATATTTCATCGCACATATATATGTATCAGATTATGCCTTATTCCTTTCTGTGCACATACCATGCTGCATAACTACTCCCTTTTTTATGTTTTCTAACGAGCATAAGCTCCTGTTGTATTGCTTTCATGCCTACATCCATGCTCAAAACAATACAATTATTATTATAATACCTTTGTTTAATGGAGATCCAATCAAACAACTACTCCCGTGTAATTCACTTGCAGTTAGTCAGGAGAATATACTTACACCTGAAGTTTCCTTATCTCAGTTACAGTAGAATGCAGTCCTCGAAAGGATGTAACTCTAGAAGTTTAATTAAATCTTTTAAGTTTGACAAAATTTGTATAAAATGATATTGATATCTAACATACTAATGGATATAGATTTATCATCAAATATATTTTTATATCGTATATCTACTTGAAGTTATAAATGTTCATACTATTTTCTATAAATCTAATTAAGTTTAACTTGGACCAGACTTGGAGTTGGATCCTTACGGGATGGAGCGGACATGCCACTCCACGCATACGTAACTAGGCCAATTAAACAAAATATTAATCATATTGGATATGATAGTATAAAAATATGATAACGACCTACTCTCCAGACAAAAGCTAAAAGAACTCAGATCGCAGCACGAGGAAAGCATCAAGGTAATCAGATAACTTGGTAAGAAAATAAAAGGCATATTCTAAAGTGTGAACATTGTCCCGCTCGCGAAAAAAATATAGTGTGAACATTGTCTACACTCCTTCGGTTCAGGCATTTTACTTTATCTTAAATAGGAGCTGCAATGTCAAAATCATATACATAGCAACAGTAGGAGAAAAGGAGTAATCGTCTCTGGATGGCAGCAGTTGATCTTACATCTCTTTTAATATAATATACATGTATCCATGCATGATAGTCTCTGCATCAACTACGCAGCAGTCCTTTGTTGTATGACTATCAATAAGCAACTTTTGCAATCTCTAGAAGTATATGAAGTTCTGCAACGATGGAGCTGACCTATTGAAATGAGGGTGCGGCAACGCCGCGCCGGTTTTTCTAGTATATTCGAAATGACTAAAGTAAACGCAACATATTATGCAAGCACACCAGTAAATAAAGCAGTAAAAGGGTAACAATCAAATATCTCTTTGAAACGTAGGAATTTCACATGAATCTTATATAAGAAATACGCTAGAACCAGTTTATTTTCATAAGAAAAAAATATTGGAAAAAAATATTGGAAACGAGGGAAATTCCAGCATTTGAAAGGGGGCTAGCTATTATTGTAATTTAACAGGAATACAGGATTGAGATCGAGCACATAGACCTCCTAGGAGAAACCTAGCTACTGCCCGTATTAATTCTACAGCATGGCCAGCGTCGCGAGCGTCCTGAAGCCGCTGGGCTCGATCGCGGCGGCGCGGTAGCTCATCCCCAACCCGAGGCCGACGAACCACGTCGTCGAGTGGTCCTTGCAGGCGAGCTGCAGGGCGTCGTCGAACGCCTGCGCCCAGGTGACGGCGTCGTTGGCGCGCAGGTAGTCGTAGTTGCTCCTGTGCCTCGCCCGCTTCTCGTCGGCGCTCATGGTGGTGACCGCCGCGTGCATGGCGCTGGCCATGCGGTCCAGGTCCCATGGGTCCACGCGGATCGCGCCGCCCAGCGTCGGCGAGCACCCGGCGAACTCCGACACCACGACGGCGCTGTGCCTCCGCGCGCCGCCGGGGAACTCCTCGCGGCACGCCGTGTAGAAGTAGGGCACGCGGTTCAGCCCGTCGCGCACGGCGCTGACGACGCAGCAGTCGGCGGCGGCGTAGTAGGCCACCTTCTCGGACATGGGCACGGGCCCGTCGATCATGACCACCGGCGGCGCGGCCGCCTCGGACCTCGCGAAACGCGCGTTGATGCGCTGCAGGATCTGCTGCGTCTCGCCGCGGACGCCGTCGGCGTCGCGCCCGCGGCCGCGCGCCGGGTTGTTGATCTGCACGAGCACCACCTGCTCGTGCATGCCCGAGTGGTGCTCCAGCATCTTCTCCATGGCGAGCAGCTTCAGCTTCACGCCCTTGAAGAGGTCGACGTCGTCCACGCCGACGATGAGCGTCCGCCCGCGGTACGCCTCCGCGATCTCCTTCGCCTTGGCGGCGGCCTCCGGCGTGGCCAGAGCATCCCGGAGCCGGCCCATGTCGAGGCCGACGGAGAGGGTCTTGACCACGACGGTCCGGCCGTGGTAGTTGATGCTCGTCGTGTGCCCGGTCGTCCAGGCGCCGCCGGAGACGCCGATGTGGCGCGTGCAGCTGGTCACGAAGTGGCGCGCGTAGTCGGCGTTCTGGAAGCCGACGAGGTCCGCGTTGAGGAGGCCTCGGAGGAGATCGTCGCGGACGGGGACGGCGGCGAGGATCTCGGGGGAGGGGAACGGCGAGTGGAGGAAGAAGCCGACGCCGGCGCGCGGGCACTTGTGGCGGAGTAAGGTGGGGAGCACCCACAGGTGGTAGTCGTGGACGACGACGAGGTCACCGTCGTCCGGGGAGAGCACCTCGATGATGCGATCCGCGAACTGCGTGTTCACCATGAGGAACGTGCCGTACGCACCGTCGTCGAAGCGCAGGTCGCCGTCGTGGGCCGGCGAGAGCGGCAGCAGGTAGTGGACCATCGGCCACAGGTAGTGCTTGCAGAAGTCGTCGTAGAACTCGCTGTGGCGGTCGCCGTCGAGGTACACGGGGAGGCAGGAGAAATTCTCCATGAGGTAATCGTCGAGCTCGACGGAGGGGACGATCTTGGATTCGGCCGAGGCGGGCAGCGTGCCGATGAAGGTGACGGGCGCCGGAAGGCCGCGCGACAGCTGGAACGCCACCGCGTCAGGGTCGACGGAAAAGGCGAAGCCGAACGGCGAGTCCGGGTCCTCCACCGCGCGCGGGGGGGAGCCGGTGGGCCGCCACGATGCGGCGCGCCTTCGGGCCACCGGCTCCGTTGACTGGCGGCGCCGGCGCCGGCGCTAGCTCCATGGAGGAGCCCGAGGGGTTAGCCATCCACGAGGGGCTTGTGCTTCCTTGCATGCAAGCAGGGAGTGAGGTGGCAGTGGGACCTTGCTTGGTCCCCTCTGGGTGGTGGGGGTGAATGTCAGTGAGCTGTGTGTGCTCTGTGGACTGTACGGGAGGGGTAGTGGGGTGGGTATATATAGCAGTGGGAGCCGGGAGGGACGCTGAATTCGCAAATTAGTACCTGGATTTTAGAACTATTCCAACGGAAGGCACTTCTCAAGATGTGGAAGAAATGATTTGGTGCACATATAAGAAATGGAGGATTTGAAGGGGCGTTTCCGTGTAACGGTATGGCGCGGAGGACAGCGCGGATTCGCGGTTTGAATGCTCAACGGTCATCTTGCGAGCAAACGTGTGTCCGTCCCAGCCTGGCACTACGCCGCGGCGACGCCGACGTCACGTCATGCGCATTATTCGACGCGGTTTAATGTGCTCCGGGCTAGTTGGACGTAGTTTGGCGTATGCGAAAGCCGGAAAGCGGTTCTTTTAGCTGGCGAAGAGGAGCGCCAGCTAGGTGGAACGTATGTATATAGTATTGATTAAATGTATTTGTTACATTATCGACCAATGCGGTCGTGAATGACATTGCTTTTTACGATTGTGGCTTCATGTTGTGTTTTTGGTGTTTCTGAAGGCATTGGTAATGACCTCGCATTTGTATGTGTTTCATTTCTTGAATGAGGCTACACATGTCTTATAAAAAAATGTACACTTAGAAGAAAGTGGTTGAATTTTTAAAATATGTGTAGCATACACTTTCACATGGGAATGGCACAAATCATAGGGACTAAAGTGAAAATTTGAATTTTAGAGTAATTTTGGTGGAAAATGTAAAAGTGACGCATATATCCTAGGAACTCATTAAATACGAACGTTCCAAAACAATATATCCAAAAGATATGATGTATTACTTGGCTAATTTTGACTACTTAATTAACGTAAGTTCACATCTTCCTTCTGCAGATTTAGTATTAATGGAAAAGGGCTTGTTCTGTGGCTGAAATAATAAGTATGGATATATCATTGCGCTTGGAATGGATATTTGGATCATCCATTCCAGCAGGCTCTTTTGTAGCAGTTTTGCATTGTAACTATTTAATATGCGTGGCAATATAGCACATCCAACTTATCTTTTATTACATTAAGTGTTCAGCTATATTTTTATATATACATTTTTATTAGTTCGGTGATAACATTAATGACTGGAGAAAGAGGGTTGATTGTAGAAATGTAGATGAGCACCCTTTTCATGCAGATAGAGGTGGGATGTATTAGGAATTTTAAAAAGGCTATATTTATCCACTGGTTATCTCTTTGCCTAATTGTATATACCAATAAAACAAATCTTAAAGACATAAAGATAATAAATAGATAAGAAGATAAATTGCGAGAAGCCTGCATGCAAAAACTTAAATACATTAAAAAAATCTACAAAAGCCTGCATGCCACCGTATGGTATATGTATATGTATATGTATATCCCTTCTTTTTTTTTTTCTTTTGCTCTTTTCTACTCTCTTTGTCCTATAATATAGTTCTTTTTAGATTTTAGGATAGACTAAAAGATAACATAAAAGACCCAGGTGTCGTCACTTTATTATTCAATCATATGTTGTGGCTTGATTACCTTGAATTTCTTATATTTGGTTATTATTTATTTTTTGATACTTGTATATCCAGAAAACAAGTCAATGAGCGAGGCCATCTTCTCAAAGGTCAAGGCATGGTTATCCGGCCATTACATCTATTCCTAATTGTATATCAATAAAACAAATCTTAAAGATATAGAGATATTAAATAGATAGATAAAAATAAAAAAAATGTGAAGCCTGCGTGCAAGAAATTAAGAAGATAAAAATAAAATCTATAAAGCCTGCATGCCATCTTATCTTATGGCATATCTCTCTTTTTAATATTATGTCCACCTAAAAAAGATGCAATTTTAGATGTAATCAAAGTCAAACTATTCTATGTTTAACTAAGTTTATAGCAAATAGTATCAGTATACTATGTAAATTTTTTACGATAAATCTAGCAATACTTATTTAGTATGAAAAAAGATAATATCTTTTTATATAAATTTGGCTAATTTGAGATTGTTGGTACCATCTAGAACTGTTTTTTTTTTGGGACCGTGGGGCTGAATTCTTTCTTGAAGATTGTTTGACGAGGGTATTACCATTAAGCTACCAATTATAGCAATGAGGAGAGAGACCCCGAGTTTCCTTAAAAACTGGTTTTCTATTGCGCATTTGGATGCAACTGATTCGCTCTTCTAGATAGCTTATATACAACATGCACCACTACTATAGTTCATTGTTGCTGGCTCCAGAAACCACCATCACCGCTGATTTCGCGAGTCAACGGTGATAATTGACAATGATGCAGGTCTTTACCACTGCTGTCTTGAGTTAGAAGGTGGTAAAAAGAACACAATCGCACCTGTTGATGTTCATCTTTGTCGCCTGCCGTCTGTGCACATCCCCGCCGTGTCGCTCGTCGGGCTCATGCCCATGTCCGCACCCTTGCGCCTTGTCGTTCGCCATCGAGCTCACCACTTGTCATCATCATATCTACACCGCCGACATGGCCCTCGCATAGATCCAAGCTAGGACACCACACCACACCACACCGGCCGCCACCATGCTGGACGCCATCCCTCGCCCTAGGCCACCCTAGATCTATCTTGCCTAGCCATGTGGCAGAGGAAGGGGCGGCAGTGGTGGAGGCAACTGTGCCGGCAGAGTAGGTAGCGTTAGTAAGGGAAGAGGGGGCACAAATGAGGGAGAGAGAGGATAGCCTTGAGGGAGGGAACTAGTGGGTGCGTGTGAGAGAGACCGTCTAGGAGCGCATATATATACTTGCAGCCGATTTCCCCGCTAAATTGTGAAAACCAGTCCGGTTTTCATTGATGGTTCAATACACAAAACTATGGTGATAAGAATCATCTTTGTTCTTAACAAAACCGATGGTGAAAATAGAGTTGACAAAAAATATCTTTTTTTTGTTGTAGTGATGGCTAGTAAGATAGCTTAGTCTATGGCGCACAAGGGGACGGAATGGCTATGTGTAGTTTATTGAAAAAATTAGTTCTTGGTTCTTTTTTTTTGAACTTGCTTATTATTTCACCTCAAAACGAATTTTATTTAGTTTTTTGGCCCTTCCATTAGTTTGATGCTCTAACAGTGTTAACTTATATGTAAAATTACTCTTTTTACCCCCTAATAACACCGAACGTAACATTTATATGGTCACGTTGCCTACTATCAATAATTTCTCAAATACTATTTTTTCAAGCATAAAATCATTACTCTTTACATATAATATACAATTATTTTTTTATATATGGTAAAAATAATTATGGAAAACAAACATTGTACCTTATTTTGGAAAAAAATTACCTTATATATAAACAATAATGATTCCATGCTTAAAAAATATTGTACCTTATTAGTATGCAGCTAGCCTGAAAGGCATACATAGCTCTATTATAGGTTTGTTGTACTTTTGTATCCGGTGCCAAACGTAAAAGACTAATTTCGCATACAAGGATCAAACCAATGGAAGGGCCAAGAATCTAAACGGAATTCAATGAAAAAATGCCAGGAAACTAAGCATAACTTCCTTTAGTGCCAAGAAAAACATTTTTCTCTAGTTTATTACAGAGGCCAAATTCCATTTTAAGTAAAATTCATTCCTTCTGAAAAGGATAAAGATGCACGGACAGCGGGCACTCGTCGACCGAGCATGGACGAATAACGATGATACGGGTGGAGGGTCACATGCCATGACTTGAAGAAGCATCGTGCATGGCGAGCGAGGTTGGCGGTCGTTCGAGCAAGAACAAGGCGACACTAGCTCCGGCCTCCGGTCATCTCTCCCATGGCGCCGTCGGCGGCGGCGACTTCCGAGCTATAGACTGGAAATCACCGTCTAGGCCACGTCGTGATGGGCCGGTCAGCTATGACGGGGTCTCGACTCGTGGGCTGGGTTACTTCGTCGGGTGTCCTGTGGCCGGTGCGCCATTAGGAAGGCCCAGCAGCCACAGCGTAGGCCCAGACACGCAAAGAGGTTGTTCTCCTTTCCTCGTTGGACCCAAGAGCAGCTGCGGCAGTCGCTAGTTATTTCCTCGTCTCTTCTTCCTCCTCTGAAACTTATTAGATTCTTAGGTAGCGTGTCCGATGCGTTGCTACGGGACATCAATTTTTGATCTAACAACATCTAGATTGCACGATAAGATAATAATACCATAAATTTAAATACCATTGTTAGAGTGACATTTAGTCGTAAAGATAAATGTCGTGAAATTATTACAACCACATAATAATGGTATCGCATCTCACATTCTCTATGATATAGACTTTTCTGTGATGCGTCTAAAATAATGCTTTACATCGATAGGAAGATATCTTCGGTAACCATTTTTTTCGTGCGCCAATAAATCCACAAATAAGTTCCGTCGCATCTCCATACTATCCCGAGTATATATGTAAATAGATTAGTGTCCGTAACATGGCTAACAATGCGTGTCTTAAAAAATGTACCACAAAAACTTAAAACGAATGATGTTATACTCACCGTATAAATATGTGCGCCTTTAGGATGATTCCACGCAGATATATACTGCAGAATAAGATATCCACTCGAGTATCTACGGCAAGATTCACCATCAGCAATATAAAGAAATATTTGAATGATGAATGTTATAATTACAAGCGATGATCCATTTAAAAATACCTGGAAACAAAAAATGGTGTTAGTGAAATTATATTTGTATAAATATATATAAATTGAACGAAAAAAAAATATATTGTACGCTTTAGTGATGCTATATTACCTTGTCTATGGTGTTAGAACCTCTTTATATACGATATTCTTCGTGAAAGTTCCATTCACTATTGGAGTCTTCTTATTCTTAGCTTTTCTATTTGATATGTTCTGAAACTTTTTCCCCTCAACATTCTTTTTAGCGTTTTTTCTCTGTATCTTTTTGGCCTCCTCCTCTTGTGATTCCACATCAGGGGGGAGGGCAAGGATCTTAATCTTGGTTCTTGACGTGGCTCTAGACATTGCAACATACAACTGTCCATGAGAGAATACTGGTGCAGGCTGGTACACACCCACGTTCGGGATGGTTTGGCCCTGTGGCTTGTTGACCGTCATGGCAAAGCTCAGCCTGATAGGAAACTGCTTCCTCTTAAACTGAAACGGGAACATCTCATCATCAGACGGGCATAATGGTATTCGAGGAAGAAATACCCGCTTCCCAAAGATCTTTGCCCCACCACAATTTCTGCGTCAATTGTATTTCTCTCGAAACCCCGCACCACCAGTCTTGTACCGTTGCATAGACCATTGGCAGGGTCAATATTCCTAAATAATATGACAGGACACCCGAGCTTTAGCTTTAAGATGTGCGGAGGCAGTCCGTTGGGAGTCAAAGTGTTGAGGAACTCCGATGGGTAGTAGTTATATGGATCATCTACTGCGGAGTCGAAACTGTGATACACAGTCTCACCGCCCTGGAACATATCAATCATCTTCATATTGATCATGTCCACCCAATCGTTACGTGTAGACAAAATAGCTCTGGTGGTAATGTAGTCTTTGTCCGCCATGTTTGCATTTAGATCTGGAAAGGTGGTGTCTATCAATGTATGAAGATCTTTATCAGCATCACTAGAGTATGAGATACATATCTCATCTGGAATACGTACATCACCATCTCCGTTAACCTCTTCCGTTCCACTACCAATGCGCAACAGATATTCTGCAAACCACGGGTCACTCTGAGCCCTCATGTTGCGGACAACCTTTAGCTGGCGCATGGATTCCCAAAGATACGACCTTCGAAGAGAAGCATCGACTACTTGGGCCCTAGATCCTTTCCGCACAACAGGGAGGACCTGTCTAAAATCACCACCAAAGACAACAGTCTTTCCACCAAAAGACAGGTTTGACCGGCCCGTTATGTCTCGTAGGCTGTTGTCTAGTGCTTCCATATTTTGCCTCTTTGTCATAGATGCCTCATCCCAAATTATGAGAGCTGCTTGCTGTAGCAGCTTGGCAGTACCACTCTGTTTTGTGAAGCTACAGCAACCGCCCTCTTGAAGAGTGAGAGGTATCTTGAAACGCGAGTGGGCTGTCCTCCCGCCTGGCATTATGGACGCTGCGACCCCAGAAGTTGCTGTAGCCATGGCAATCCTATCCTGGCTACGTAGTCTTGCGAGAAGTGCCCTATACAAAAAGGTCTTTCCTGTCCCGCCAGGTCCATCCACAAAGAAGAGCCTGCCTTGTTTGCTGTAGACAGTAGCCATGATCTCATCATAGGCAGACCTTTGCTCAGCGTTGAGAGAGTCATACAATAGCACATCCTTAGGATTCTGTTCAATGCTAGCTTCCTCAAATATCTCACGAGGAATATGGCTGCTACTGTCATATGTGTCATCAATGTCTGGAAGAGGAAATGACCTTATGTCCTTTCCCATAGACTGTAGCATATTTTGAATGTCTATCAAAATCATCTGTTGCACATGGGATGGGATGGATTGCTGTAGTCCTCTGACATTGCATCATAGTGTTTTTTTCACAGCCCCATCACATCATGTGGCTCACAAAATACCAATATTATTGCAAATAGCCGGCGCAGAGACGAAGGCATCTGAAAGAAAGTAGTTTCAGTCAAACATTCATCTAGTGTATTGTCTTCTTCACTTAGACCCCTCCTTTCTGTAGCTTCACAGAATGAAGGTAGGAGCACGCCATCAACAGTCCTTAGTTCCTCGTATGAGGTAGCACCAGCAACATTGTTTAAGAGAACACGAAGTAGTGTTCTCCCTCAGCGGGATGAGCCGAGATGACTCTGCCAACTTGAAAAATAGAGTTTTTTCTTTTCTGCCAGAATTTACCATTAGACTGCCAGGTAAAATGCTCCGGAAAGTCTCGATATAAGATTCCACAGGCTTCTGGATACACTGTTGACACTCCTTAGCGTCAACTTTTACTAGCACTTTAAACACGAAGGAGAACATGAAAACATACTAGTCTAGGGCTTTATCGACAAATTCCACGAGTTTTGCATATTCTATATTTTCCAGGGGATTTTCCAGAAAAGGATAAAAGAAGGATTTCAATGCATAATTATCACGAAATTGATCCACGTCGGAGCAACATCGCTAGAGGACTCGGGAAGGGTCTAGAAGACACCCGAAGCGGCCGGGGCCCTTGAGAGGAGATAAAGTGGGGCCGGCCGGCCCGGCCCCTCGGCCGCCCGGCGCCCTAACTCCACCGATCACCGCCGCCTTACGGAGTCTTCCTCCCTCGGTTGCGTGGAGTCCAATCGCAAGCATCCCTACGTTGATTTGAGGTCGGTTTGATCCGGCCGGTGCACATGAGATGAAGACACGGATCGCTGACGTGGCGGTTCCTTGCCCCCTACTCCACCTCGGCCTATATAATGACGCCCAAGGCTCCCCCCAAGAGGCATTCTACACCCCAAGGCTTCATATTCTTCATTAGATTAGGGTTAGGGTCCCTCTAGTTGATCTAGTCTAGTTCATCTAGTTCTAGCTAGTTCATCTAGATGTAGCAATTAGGAGAGACTAGTTCTTCTAGATCTAGTCTTGTTTAGAGATTAGAGAGATTGAGTAGAGGAGTAGAGATTGCGGAGGAGCTCCGGCATGTCGGCGCTTCTTCGTGGTATTTGTATTCTTACGGATTGACTTCCTCGCGGGAGAGCTGCGTTCGAGGTACTTTTGTATTTACTATTTCGATTCAAGTAAGCAATCGTTTATATTCGTTCTTTAGTTCACATCTCATATTGAGGACTTTGATCTTGGTAATTGCTTGGTTGAAGTAGTATTTTCGTAGTGTAGGCGTGGTGCCTAGGCTAGGTTTACTTGTGGATGTCCCCGATTAGCCGGATAGTGGTAGCTCGCGTAGGTGACTTTATAAGCTGCGTTGAATCCTACGTAGTCCACTTCCGTTGATAGGACAGACAGGTGATAGGTGTCCGGTAGGTAGATTACTCTGTTTCTTCTCCTATTCAGGTCACTTGCCCGATAAGACGATATTATACAAAGTTTTTTACCGGTAGTCGAGAACTAGAGTACATTAGCTATTTCCTTTTTCTTGATATGATCTATGCCTAATTGTAGGGTTAAGTCTATATACTTTGTCATTATCACAACTGTTCTCTGTGGATACGATATTTAAAACCTCCGGGTAAAATGTGACACTGGTATGATATAAATGCGCTTGCGGATAATCCTACTTAAAACTTATTTAAATAGAGTGCGAGTTAAAAATACCAACAAGCATTTTTTGGCGCCGTTCTTCGGGAACGGTTTGCTGATTTTGACTTAGTCTAGCTTAATCTTGTATTATACTTTTTATCTTTTCTTATTTTATCCCAGTCTCTTCAATTATTTTTGTGTTCATCCTTATGGATGTCTTTAATTTTATTTCTATCTATCTTTATGACATGTGCGAAGCTTTTGAGCCACCAAAATCTATGGAACCTATCATAACACTGGCTATGAGCTACGCCCATGTCTAATTAATATGATTCGGGATATCTTATCACCCGAACTAGATATGGAAGTCTCGGTAGCTAAAACATAATCATTCTATTCTCAAGATTTAGCTATCAATCCTAAACCCTTAAAATTCCACTTTAATGATTTAGACTTCCAGTTAGCTAAGATGCTCATAAAACAATACACATTAGATCTTCTCAAAAGAGCATCTTAGGAAAAGTGTAGTCAACTTCCTTTTCCTTCTGAAAGACATTGGAAAGAATACAAGGATGGCATGTTGAATGATGCCATAGAAGGAGAGCTAAACCACTTAGGAATAAATTCTATCTTCTCCCCTTCTATGCTCACATTAAATGTCTTTGAACCCATCTCTAAACCCATCCTTGACTCCAATGAATCTTTTTATGCTCTTTCTACTAAACTTCATAATAATCCTAGAAATCTATCAAGACATCTCAAAAATAAGGGTCATGACGATTATAGGAATACCCAAGAAGAGTAACATCAATGGCAGAAATATGTAGAATATACTAGAAATACATCTGCCATTGTGAAAGAATGGATGGAAGAAGATGAAGCTTTGTCATCTAAACTTGGTTTAAATTCAAACGGTGAGCTTAAATTAATTTCTAGAACTACCCAAGTTTAGAGGAAACTTTAGGTGAGACCAACCTTGGAGACATCGATTCATGGGAAATCCTAGAAAATAAAACATCCAATCAATGTCATAGGCATGAAATGATAGAGACAAACTTGTTGCCTATAGACATCCATGAATAGACACCCCTAGAGTTTAAAAAAAGAGATTACATCGATGAGCATGAGAATTATCTCATCAACACCTTATTAAATCCATGCTCATATGAGAAATCTCCTGAATCTTTTGGTCTCTCTCTAATATTACCACACACGAGATCTTCAATCCCCTTAGTTTTCCTGTTCATAAAATCATTAAGAGGGTGGTTGTAGATGCATATGTTCATAAATATTATAGATCTCGTTGTAATCTTGATATAGATACACAAAGGCTAATGTTCTAGAGGAACCCACCTCACCAACTTGAAGTACAATAATTAGAAGGTTTCCTAAGAACAACTTTGTGTCCCAAAATAACCACTCTTAAAAAAAAATTAATTGAGCTTGCACCTTTTGTTATACCCTTGTGAATTGAGCAGAGTTATAATTATCAAAATATTCCTTTGGGTATTTTTGTCACTAACCATTTCAGGTTTGAAGTAAGAAAATAACTAATGGCGGCACCAGGTATGTCAAAACAACCATTATGCAATTTTGAATTACATCCACTCAAGCTTACATTTACTTTGTAAAATTCCAGCTTGGGGGAATGGTCTTATTTAGAAAATTCTATATTGCTAATATTGGTTGTCTCTACCTTTATTCAATTTATTAATCATACTCTTTCATCTCTATTTGAATAACACTCTATAAACTTTTATGTTACCTTTGCTTGCTATAGTATGTTTAAGGTTTGGAGAAATTTCATATACCTTTTAAATTAGGCATGGTGCTTAGTTTAAAAAACTGTTTTCTTGAGTCATAATTAGACAAGGTGTTTAGTTTGATTCTTGAACTAAGAGGTGTATTGATTTTACTTTCAAAGACTTTTTGAATTAAGCGTGGTGCTTAGGTTAGAATGCCTTCCTAAGTCAAATTAGACGTGGTGTCTAGGTTGATTTTTGAACTGATAAGATCTTGTAGTAGACATTGGATATTTTGTTGGACTAACCCCTACAGGAAATTTTCAAAATCAATTTGGGTAAGTCATGAGATAAATTCGAATTAGAGATGCGACCAGTACATGTTTAACTTTAATAACTTTGTAAAAAGAAGACATAGCTCATTCATCATGAATGAAAGAACTATGAGCATTAATGATTCATTCACTTTATCTTCTACTACAAGTTACTTTGCCTTAAATCATGTCTGTATAAAATATGATTTATGCTAAACAATATTAATATTATCTTTTCATTAAGCATAGACAAAATAAAATCTTGGACAAGCAACCTGTGTTCAAAAATCTGTATACTCCTTCGGGTATGTGTTGTCCACTAATCTATTTGCGAGACATAATAATGATTGGAGTCAAAAGAGTCAAAAGATCCAAGAAGCAAAAGATGACAAAAGAATGAGTGCAACAGAGGAGATAAGATATTCATGAGCAACTCAAGATTCAAGAGGAAGGACCACCAGTCATTTACCCTTCATCACTTAGTGCCATCACGCTCTAATAATGAAGGTAATACCCAAGGTAAGTAGTCCTTCTGCTCTTCTCTTGATCTTGGTGCACATATAATTTAAAACACAAAGCATGTTAGAGTTATAACTTAAATTGATAATCTAATGAACTCAACATGGTTTGTCTTTTAAGATTGTTCATGGCATTGTACTCTTAATCTCAGTCTTAACCAAAATACGTTAAAACATTATATTCGATCTTGGGAAGATGATAGTCATACTCATATGAAAATTTATATATAGATAGACAATCCTTCCATTGGTTAAGCAAGTCATTCTTTTTCTGCCATGTGAACTTAAATGCAACATTAAATGCTTAATCTTTTGATCCTATCACTCATGGCATAAATAAATAATTCATGTAACACCAACGTTATCTTGTTCAATGTGCTTAAGGATAGAGAATAATAAATAAAGAAATAGATTTGGTTCTATTGGTGTCTTTCCACCAACAGAGCCCATGCACTTGATCTCTACCTTGGTTTTGCAAATAGAAGAACACATCGAGCAAAGTTCATTAATTCTATAAGTGAGTGTTACGTGAAGCGTGCACACTGAGCAAGATCTTTGCCAGCCATAATTAAAAGCTCTACTTCAACCTATTGGTCAAATCAAAGAATAAAAGTGACATCATCATCACTAAAGGTATGCAACATCATAACCTCCATCTCTCAAGATGGAGAGATACACAAAAGTGGAAGAATAAGTTCTGTCGGTAAACTTAAAATTCCATACCCTTGCTATAAGGTAATATGGTAGTTATCTAATTAATTAGTATTTCTATCTACATTAATAATTTTGCTTTAGTATATTCATCTTCATAAATATTAAAAAGAAAATAAAAATCTTTATTGCTTCATTTCTTTGCATCATAAAATATTGAAATGCCTACATGAATAAACTTATGGTAACCCTATAGGAATGTTTACTGTGGTGGTATAAATAATAATAATAATAATAATAGTAGTAGTAGTAGTAGCAGCAGCATCATCTATGTTTACTTTCTTGCATTATGAAAAAAAAAAAACCTAAGCCCCATAAGAATAAATATTCTATGTGGAGGCATAAAAAATAATAGAACTATATATCATGCACTCATATTTAATTTCTATATAATTAAAATAGAAAATTCAAAAAAAAAAAAAGAATCCTGCTAGAGCCTGTCAATTCAAATCAACTCAAAGAATAATCAATTACTTATTGGCTGACCGCTAACCTATTATTAAATTCGAGCCTCGAGTTTTGGTTTTCTTGTTGGAGTATAATTATGCAGGAACAACATTATGACAAGGAGAGAGTATATCAGTGGCATCCACTAAGGCCGCTGCTGGTTACCTCACTCTGAAGATCATTAACACCAAGAATTGCAAACATCTAGCTTGGGGGAGGAGCATCCCCTAGTTATCGGTAACTATACCTAGGCGATTATCGAGTCTACTTTTTATAGTCATAAAAATACCAAAAATATGTGAGCACATGAAGGTTCACAATAGTATCATAGAACAATTTAAAAATGCCAAAACTATATGAGCACATGAAGGCTCACCCTTAATTAAGAAAAACACAAAAATATTCGGGCACATGAAGGCTCGATGCGATCGAAGGGACTAGCTTGGGGAGATGCACCCCCGTTATCATCGTGATTAAGGTATGTCTTTACTATTAATTTTATTTTAGTAAGCTATAGTGTGTGTTAGATTTAATAATTAAAGTATGTTTAAAGAACTCTCTCTCTCTAATCTTTTTAAAGTGGAAATGATGAATAGTTGCTCTACTGAAATTTCTTTTAAGTGCCTAGTTTTTAACCATGGATTCTCTGAGTTTAGATATGACTACTTTGATATAAGAATTTACTCTGAACCTGAAATTTGTGGAGGCACACGCTTGAGCTAAAGTCTAGGTAATTGATCGACAATGATACATGAAGGTCTAAGCTACTATTTATCTTATTCTTATCATTACTAAGTTCTGGAGATTTATTTTGAAAACCTAAAATCTTACATGATGAGCTCTTGTATGACAAAATCTAAATTCCTACCAAAGCCATATATGATACATTTAGAATTAGGAAAATCTTTGCACATTTATCTTTGCTTGCTTTACATTGAGTTTAGTCAACCTATAGAATATACCTTATGAGAGTCTTGTCATGCTTTTAAAATCAAGATCACTTATGCACTCCACCCACAATTGCATTACTCCTACTCTAGGAAGTAAGCGCAGTCATTTCCACTTTCATCTAGATCCACTTTAAAAATATTTCTCTCCTACATTAGGTGTAAACACCTAAAAATAGACCCTATAGGATAACCCCCGTTTAATTGCTCTAAGTTCTTATCATTATCTCTTCAATTATTTATATTCAAAGGATACATGTGGCTATGCAAAAGTATTGAAAAAAAAAAGAGAGAGAAGAGTGAAAAAAAAGGGAGTAAGAGATGGACAAGTGTCCAAAGCATTAAAACAATGGGTACATAGATGCCCGCCTCCCAAATTAAAAAAAAAAAAAAAAAAGAGAAAAAAAAAAAAAAAGAAGAGAGAATAAAGATAGCCCATGTTTTCCCGTTCGAAAAGAGTTCTAAGGAAGAAGATTATTTTTAAAGAGCAAAAGTAGAATTAGGATTAGCCACTAAATACCATATATGCACCTATCCACCATACGCCGCACACATGCACATCTTGATTTGATTGAATGCCTTGATTCTCTATGGATCCATTGTTTGACTTTACAATATATGAATTGCAAGTATGTTCATCCTTGTTATTGCCACTCCTATGAGCACCACTATAAATACTTAGTTGTAGGAAAGGCATAACATCATTAATGCCTCAAGAGAGAACCATAAATACCACATACATTGAGAGACTTGAGGGGTGTCATACAATTAAGCTCGAGTTTTATTGCGAAAATTTACAAAACTACGGAATATTGGTACTGTAAAGAATTTGAGACATAGTGCTTGACTTGATTGTTCTATCTTTCGATTGCTCAAGATTTATGCACAAGCTGTAAAAGCTCCATAGTTAAAGGTAAAATGGGTAAGTTTGAAAGTTAGAGTAGTTTTGTCTAAACCAAAGGAAAATTTATGTTTAAAAGCAAGTGAGCTTAAAAGAAATAAAAGTATTACAGCAATTCTGATCCAAGTTTATTAAGAACTAGATTTAGATTGTTTGCCAAGGGACTGGCAAAAAGGTAAGCTTAGGGGTATTGTTGACACTCCTTAGCGTCAACTTTTACTAGCACTTTAAACCTGAAGGAGAACATGAAAACATACTAGTCTAGGCTTTTATCGACAAATTCCACGAGTTTTGCATATTCTATATTTTCCAGGGGATTTTCCAGAAAAGGATAAAAGAAGGATTTCAATGCATAATTATCACGAAATTGATCCACGTCGGAACAACATCGCTAGAGGACTCAGGAAGGGTCTAGAAGACACCCGAAGCAGCGGGGCCCGCAGAGGAGATAAGGTGGGGCCGGCCGGCCCCACCCTGGGCCGCCCGGCGCCCTAACTCCACCGATCACCGCCGCCTTCTGGAGTCTTCCTCCCTCGGTTGCGTGGAGTCCAATCGCAGCATCCCTACGTTGATTTGAGGTCGGTTTGATCCGACGGTGCACATGAGATGAAGACACGGATCGCTGACGTGGCGGTTCCTTGCCCCCTACTCCACCTCGGCCTATATAATGACGCCCAAGGCTCCCCCAAGAGGCATTCTACACCCCAAGGCTTCATATTCTTCATTAGATTAGGGTTAGGGTCCCTCTAGTTGATCTAGTCTAGTTCATCTAGTTCTAGCTAGTTCATCTAGATGTAGCAATTAGGAGAGACTAGTTCTTCTAGATCTAGTCTTGTTTAGAGATTAGAGAGATTGAGTAGAGGAGTAGAGATTCGGAGGAGCTCCGGCATGTCGGCGCTTCTTCGTGGTGTATTCTTACGGATTCAGCTTCCTCGCCCGGAAGCTGCGTTCGAGGTACTTTTGTATTTACTATTCTGATTCAAGTAAGCAGTCGTTTATATTCGTTCTTTAGTTCACATCTCATATTGAGGACTTTGATCTTGGTAATTGCTTGGTTGAAGTAGTAATTTCGTAGTGTAGGCGTGGTGCCTAGGCTAGGTTTACTTGTGGATGTCCCCCGATTAGCCGGATAGTGGTAGCTCGCGTAGGTGACTTTATAGCTGCGTTGAATCCTCGTAGTCCACTTCCGTTGATAGGACAGACAGGTGATAGGTGTCGGTAGGTAGATTACTCTGTTTCTTCTCCTATTCAGGTCACTTGCCCGATAAGACGATATTATACAAAGTTTACCGGTAGTCAGAACTAGAGTACATTAGCTATTTCCTTTTTCTTGATATGATCTATGCCTAATTGTAGGGTTAAGTCTATATACTTTGTCATTATCACAACTGTTCTCTGTGGATACGATATTTAAAACCTCCGGGTAAAATGTGACACTGGTATGATATCTGTGCGCTTGCGGATAATCCTACTTAAAACTTATTTAAATAGAGTGCAGTTAAAAATACCAACATACACTCTATTTGTATCAAAGTAGGCTGTTAGCATTGACTCTTCTACACCTGGCTTATTAACGATCCGCTCAACCTTATCCTGCTTATGAAATGACACCATGTGCATGTTGGGTAGGTAAAGTTGTAGCTGCTGTACTGGTGGGTGGTTCTTGCTCAAGTCAAAGCCATAAATCCTCCACAACGTTTCTGGAGGCGTCACCCATCGAGCATCTCTATACTGCTTGATCTCATCAATTTTTCCTTCATTATCTGCTTTATCAGACTTCCTCATCACCACGGAGGCCCTGTCATGTCCCTTGTATATGTATTTGAATAGATACTTTACTGATTTAATGCTACCGCAGGCCTAAATATTTATATGGCAGTTGAAGGTACGTAGCAGGCAAGGGTTGTAAGGCACGACCCATTGATTGTCGAGGTAATGGCCTCTAATTTTCTCCATGCGTCCATCATTGCGTCGCCGGTAGATGGGGTATGAATCCTTTCCCTGTGATGTTGAATCACAGAAAGAGCGCGGGTAACGGTTCTTGCATGAACCGCGACCAGCCGTGCACGGACAAGATGGATTAAGATGTCCGTAGGGACCATGCATCATATGCTTGGTGACCATCTTGTAGAGCTCAGGGTACTTCTTCTTGTTTGGTAGCTCTGCACTGATAATCCTGTCATATTGCTTAGGACATGTGAGCTTGTACTTTCGTTCCATTATTAGCAAGAAGTGTGCATGCGGCAAGCCCCTCTTCTGGAACTCCACTACATATACATAGGCCTTCACCTTGCCAAGTATATCTTTCTCCATCAACATTATCCTCATCGCCTCTAATTTTGCTCTGAAGACTCGTGTGACGAGATCTGGACGGTCCTGTGGTCCCTGGCCTGGATAAAGTTCATTCTTGATCTCATCCCAGTTAGGGTTGCACGTCATTGTGAGGAAGATATCAGGTTTACCATACTTTCTCACGAGAGCCATAGCATCCATGTACCGGCGCCTCATGTCACGAGGCCCTTCAATAAATGACGAAGACAACACAGTACGCCTTCCGACATTCTCGGCAGATCCTTCACCCGAATGCAAACTATCCATCAGACCTTGGTATAGGTCAGCCCTCAACGTATCCTGATTGTTCCTGATGTAGTCTAAACGTGAGCTCTCAATCTTGATGTAGGTATCCACGGCAAACTGCTGGAAAAGACGCTTGCCAAAGAGAATTGGGTTAAATATCCCTGGCCGCATCTGGAACTTATAGCAGTAGTAGTCACGCACGAAGACACACATATTCCCAAGGGGTTCTGCATGGTAACATCAGTTGAATCAGTATCATGAGAATAGATAGGAAAGAGTTTATATTGTACTATTATTAAAAATAGATCAAGTTACCTCCATCATCATTGCCGTTACCTCCATCATCATTGCCACGCCTCTCAGCACGTTTTTTGCGAATTTCTCGAGCTCGATCGACTTGAGCCTTAGTCACACCCACTTTTGGAATCTCATTGTGCCAACCAAGCTCGCCCTTTGGTGCGAATAGCGGGTACGACAGTGGGTCATAGCACGCATTATATGAGCGGATACCATGTACAGACCGATCCTTCCCTTGCAGTACTACACTATCTTTGAAACCGGCCTAGACGCTCACTCCCTCGACCCGGACGGCGGCCACCTCGATGCCGGTGGCGCGTTATATCTTCTCTCGGGTCGAGCCGTTGGTCAAGGTTCAACTCGATATGGAAATCCTCGAGGTTCTCAACATGTCCCATCTTTGCTTAGGCTGGCGAGAGTAGGGATTCCCTTTAAATATATTTACCAATTGCTCTATAACTTCTCTATCTTTCTGGGCGCATTGCTCACGGCACTTTCTCATACGATGCTCGAGGGAGGGATCGTCGTCATAAAAATAAAGCTCGAGGTGTCTTTTTTCAACACCATCCTCTTTACCAAACGATCGGATGTTATGGTAAATCTGGCCATGTGCACGAAATGTGTAGATACCACAGTTTCGCATGTTAGTGGTCATACGATCTAGGTGGCAGTACAAGGAAGTAAAAGAGAAGTGGCCGTTGAAGTATATGATGTTTGCACGAAAGTGCCTAGCATCAGCGTCCGAGCTTGACCACAACCTCATGAGTTACGGTGGTGTATCGGGTTACGTAAGATGAATCTTTCCACCCCGGCAACGAGAATCCAGGCGGTTCACCCTCAAATTTCTTTTGCGTTGCGGTGCTCATAGTTCAGCACTGGTGATAGCACGTGTGACTCCGATGGGACATTAGCATAAACCCCATCGTACGGATCTGGGACATCAGGCTCATTGTTATCTTGGTCACCCGTATTGACATCGAGCTCGACATCGGTTCCCTCCTCCTCATATTCTGGCAAAAGGTTGACATGTCATGGTTTATTTATATAAGAAAATTTGTGAAATTATGTTTTTACTATTACACTATGTACCTTGTCCAGCGAAAAAGTATGCCTCATCCTCTTCCTCATCCTCTTCGAATATGATGTCCTCATCACCATCTATGCAACACAAGCACATATATGATGACAGGAACATAATGGTATACAAAAAACAAAAATAGGATAAATTATATAAAAAATACCATCCTCGACCATCGAGTCCCATGTATGAGCCTGGGCACCGTTAGAGGGCACTGAAGAGGTACAACCAACGACAGATGGTTGTGTCTGTGGGCCTCTGCAAGTATTAGGTGGTGGCACTGTAGTTTCCTGGGTGACGCCATCTGAAGTAACAAAAGGCATGAGCTTTTGAGTATAGTGAATGTGAAAGTGCCAGCAATATGTAGTGATCAAGGCTAATTACCATCATAAACTATACTCGGCTGAGCCACATCACTCGCATCATTGCACCTTCCATCCACATTCCCTTTAGCACTTCTTCCAATATTTGCTTCAAAAATCTGATTGCAATGGGATAGAAGGGAATTTCGCTCTCCATTTGGCACTCGATGCCTATGTATTATTTGTACCCTAGTCAATTCAGAGCTACACACTTCTGGAGTCTGAACCACAGTCGGTGCAATGTAAATGGGCGTGCCCCGCATTTCAGGTATTTCCATATCGTGTGAAGTAGCTTTAGGCGATTGAGGTGAAGAAGGATAAATAAGCTGAGGGTTAAAGTGTGGGCTCTCCATGGCTAGTGAGTCCGGATGCAAATTGTTGGCTCGGTGTTCTCTCACCATCCTTTTGTAGTTTTTCTTGCTCTCTTTTCGTTTCACCTTCTTCTCTTGTGGAGTCATTCTTGTGGCATGTTTGGCTGCATACAATATACGCCGCCTCTTGTTCATTAGTGCCTTTTGTTTAGGAGACATTGCAGCTCTTCGTGCTCTTTCTAGCTCACGCTTACGCTCTTTTAGAGACATGCTAATATTTTCGATGGTACTGGGTGCATTTACAACACTGTATATAATAAAAAGTATGATCTCAAATAAATATTAGAAGGACATATATTATAAGAACATTAATCATTTAGTACATTGTCATGAACGAGTTGCCCACTACACTTGCTTTCTTCTCAAATAGATAACATTAATGACAAAAAAACAATGTACCTGGGTTTAGATCAAGTGATGGATCAGTCAAGTCAATCATGTCACTTTGATCCATACTTCTATCGGAATAGTCATCTACATATATATAATAACATGATATTAACCTTAGCCTCGGCACCATACAAACACAAGAAAAATATTTAGTATTGTAACGAAAAACCAAAATAGTACATGTGTTTTCTTTATCAATTTGCATGGGTCTGTATGAGTTGTTTAGATGTAGCCAGTCGCTATCTTCATAGCCCTCATTGTTTTCTATAGCTGATTCAACTCCAACTGCTACAACATAATTACACAACAAATAAGTGAACAAATTACTAATGCAAGTAGGTGGCATCATTCATAAACAATAAAAAAGATAATTAGTATTTAACTGTCAAAATTTGTTTGAGGTGGACCTTGCGACCGAGCACCTAGTTTAGTTTCCGCCTTTTTTTTGATGATATTTTTTCTTTACATTTCTTATTTTTTTGTCCCTTTCTTCTTGTGTCATTGCTGCACGTCGTGCCTTTTCTCTATCCCTTTTACGTTGTGCACGTTCATCAACTTGCGCTTGTGAATTTGATGTTGTCGATCACCTGTTCGATAATAAGTTGATACATATTTACTTAATCTCTCATAAATAAAACAAGTGAAAGGGTATATGGACATGTGTATAAACCATTACCTTCATTGGTAAAGTTTGTGAAGTCTTTAAATGGTGTACGACTTTCAGTATTTTGCATAGGTCCCATTGTGCTGAAACTGGACACAAAATAAAAGCAAATCAGATCAGAATACAGATAACCAATTAGCTTAAGTTAGGGTTGGGTCCTCGGTCTAATCATCTTCTGCCAGTTGTATTCGTTATAACCAAGTGGCAACCAACAGGTCAAAAGTTACTGAAAGAAGCATGGCAATGCAAAGTGCACCAATTAATTACAACCCAGTGATTTCTAACTGAAACCAAATAAAATAGAGTATGATCAATCTATCACCCACTGAAGGCTAGAACTCACGGTGGGTTCTAGAAAATTTATATCTACAGTTCGGATGCTTAAATTTATATCTACAGTCTTTATTACCTTCCTAATTGTTGTTTGGTACTTTTCGCAGGCTAGCAATACCAATTTTAAAAAATATAATAAACCAATATAAAATATGGAACCACCAAATGTTTCCATCATCCTACAAAGATGACTACTGTAGTCAATACCTAAGATATATAGGCATAAAAAATTGGTTATATAAAATTGGTTAGCTAATATTAATAATAGTCCCATTTGCTTATATTATTTGTTTTTCCCACTTATTGTAGGCCACGATTTTCAGATGATATGTCATTGATGTACTCAGATTGTCCAGATCTTACCAATAATTAATCATATCATAGCTAATTGTCACATGTAGCATATAACCTCCATGAAACATTAATAGTCAGTAATTAACAATAAGCAGCCACAACCAGATTTCCGAAAACTATATGCAGCAAGCTAAGCTAAGTTTCCCATGTTTTAAAAAAAAGAAAATAAATTATGTTTTCTCTATACATTTTTTTTTGTTTTAAAAAAATGGTACACTTGCACACAGGTTTATTCTACTATGGAAAAAAAGGCACTGGTCAGGTATGGATACTTTGACAGGCATCAAATATTTACCTAAAAGGTGTTTAGGTCCTGAACTCAACTTCCTCTGTTTCCGTGATCTTTGCCTGACAAAAAAATATTACACACACTAAGTTCAGGATACAAAAAAGAAATCGGTAACCCTTCCTTCACAGAACATCAATGATCAAATTTTGCATAAATGAGGTATGCACAGTGAAGAAAGTAACTATTCAGAGAATGGCAATTTTTATCATGTGTCGAACTGTGCTGCATGACATGTGTGCCGAACTGCTTCCATGGTACTGTGTGCTCCTTGCATGTTTGCCTCTGTACGTGATTGCTTAGTGAACACAGGCCATCTCTGGCGGAGGTGCACAGGGCACGTCGGCGGCACTGGCACACTCACGGCAGTATCCCGCAGGCAGGTCGCGGATCCTATGACGGTCTTCATCTACGGCGGAGGTGGCATCACAGGTTGCAGCGCTGCGCTACAGGCGATCTCCGCGGTGACTGCATGGCCCACACACGACAGCTGTAGCAAAGTGGTGGATGTGATGGTCTAGGTTTCGGCAATGGCGGCGCCCAGCGCACGGCGGCGGTGGCGGCAACCTACGTCGGCTCTGTTGATCGTCAAATTTGATATTATGTACATATTTGGGTTTAACAATTTTGCCAAGGAGTTATTTGAACCGGAACATGGAGACGCTGCTAACTCAAATATGTTTGGGGACGACTTTCGAGTTGAAGCGTGCTGGATGCTTGCCCTGGCCCGAAGCTTTGGCAAATTCTATCCGGATTCAGTTTCTATCTGTCTGCGCCTTCCGAAGCTATTAAGAAGTCTCGTATCATATACCATCGTCATCGAGAACATGCGATTGCACCGCCGTGTACAGCGGGGGGTCCAATTAGATTATTACGTGATGGTATGGTAAGTTGCCCGCCCTGCAGGGAGTGATTAAAATGGAAAGAGCAGAGTCCGATTGGAGTATGAGGTGATTTTTGAGTTCACGTGTGAGGGCTTGAGTTAAGTTTGGAGTTTCTTGCATTATTAACCGGACAAATCACATGCACACGTGACCAGGAATTAGAGTCGGCATTGGAGTTCAAGTGAATCACGTTTGCCTTTTTTTTCTGATCGGCCGAATAGAAAAGAGGCCTGATCAAATTACGGTAATTGTTTTTCGTTCCGACTTTATTTGTGTAACTTCTAGGAAAGACCAGCCGCCCTATAAATATAAAGGGTGACGGCCGATTGACAACACGCAATCGACATATCAATCTACTACATTATTTTGCATCTATCTACTATTTTCTCTTAGCTCTAGTTTTGCTTCTTGTTCTTCGTTGCCGTCTACTTCGTCGTCCACAACGAGCACAAGGTCCTAGGGGCGGTCAGGCCGACCTAGGGCAGCCCATCACAGCCGTTCTCCCTGACGGGGTCCCTCCCGGGAGCGTGGGGTGTCGGGTTCCAAGAGCTCTCGCCGGCGTGTCTTGCGTATCGCGCTCCCGACGAGACTCCCCTTGCGACGTGTCTTGCGCATCGCGCTCGTCGCCAGGGGCACACGTGACGTGTTCGTGTGCGAACACACTTTTTGGCGACTCCGCTGGGGAAGAAAGTTCAAGGTACATCTACGCAGCCGTCCATCATGACTGGCAGCAAGATCCCGAAGCCCGGAGAAATCAACACCGAGAACATCATCAAGCCTAGCTTTGATGAATTGACTGAAGGGCATCGCCAAGCTTACGAGGCATACAAGAAGAAGCGTGATGAGGAAGAGATGGAGATGTATCTCGCCAACTTCAGCAAGGATCGTCAAGGCAACATCACAGCTGTTGGAGACATCACGTTCCCTCCTCTACGCAGCAAGGAAAAGGTAGAAGAAATCCCTGTAAGTGGACCTTTTACGAACAGACTGCAGTTCTTAATTACAATATCACTGAAGGAAACAAGCTTGTATGCCAATATTTTTCAGAGATCATTAATGCTAAAAATAATACACCTACATCATCTATTGATCATATTGGTACATCTGCTAGTGTAGAAAACCCAAAAGCAACAACGCCAATTAATTCATCGGCAACCGAAACGCCAATAGAACAACCCCAATTTGGCATGCCGGTGAATTTCTTTCCTGGACAACAAAGTAAACCTACAGGTCAGATAGTACCTACATATACTCAACCTATTATGAGCTTACCACCTTTTGGAACATCGGCAACAAACATAAATATATCAAGGCCCCAGCCACATTTTATTTCATCGCCGATGCCGCCACCACAACCTACAACAGTAGCTAGCATCCCTACAGCTCCTATGCCACCACAATTTATGGCTTCGGCCAATATGGAAGAAGCTTTAGCAAAGATGAAGGATGATCTGCATAAGATGTTTGTTGAGTCCTTCGGAATTGAGCCGAAGGTTAGAGGACGTACCTATCAAAAACCATACCCATCCCACTTTGATGCTATTGCTTATCCTCAAGGTTATAAGGTCCTAGAATTTTCTAAATTTAATGGTGAGGATAGCAAAACCACATGGGAACATGTTAGCCAATATCTTGCTCAACTAGGTGAAGCGGGTTCTATGGATGAGCTGAAAGTTCGTTTGTTTCCTTTATCTTTAACTGGTACAGCTTTTTTCATGGTTCTCTGCTTTGTCTCCCGGTTCTATTACTACATGGTCGCAGCTAGAACAAAAATTTCATGATCATTTTTATAGCGGCGATAATGAGCTTAAGCTATCACATCTTACATCGGTTAGGCAAAAGCATGATGAATCAGTTTCAGATTATGTCAAAAGATTTAGAGATGTTAAAAACCGATGCTATAGTCTTGTGATTGGAGAAAGAGATTTGGCTGATCTTGTGCTTAATGGTTTAAAAACTCACATCAAAGAAAAATTAGAAGGCTATGAGTTTTTAACTGTTAATCAAGTTTTGCAGCGAGCTTTGGCTCAAGAGAGTCGAAGCAAAGATGTTAAAGATAATTATAAGACTAAAACTGATCGCCCCTCGCATGCATGTTATTGATTATAATTCTAGTTCGGATGATGAAGTTGATGTCTATGCTGCTGAATTTGTTTGGCCCTCAAAGGCTAAACCATATGCTTGTAGTGCTCTTAAGCCGATTCGCAAGAATCGTGAAGAAGAGATGAAATTTACTTTTGATATTGCTAAATGTGATAAGATTTTTGATGCTTTGCTGCAAGATAAGCTTATTAAAATTTCACATACTTTACCGCCATTTGAAGAGCTGAAACGGCGAGCTTATTGCAAGTATCATAATTCTTTTTCTCATGCTACTAACGATTGTAATGTTTTTCGGCGACAGATCCAATCGGCTATTAATGATGGACGATTGAGTTTTGCTGAAATGCAAATTGACAAGACTCCCTTTCCAATGAATACTTTGAATTTAGAAGGAAAGAAAGTATTACTTCGGCCTGAGCAAGCCGAAGCTGCGAAAGGAAAGACAAGTGTTGTTATCGGTGAAGCTAGAGTTATAACCGCCGGTGACAAAATCTTGGGAAGAGAGGTTGTGCTTGAGAAGGCCCCCAATGGCAAGGAGACATTGAAAATCACTATGAAAACTGCTGTACCTGGGGGGCAAGCGCAGCAAGGAGGTCATCCAAAATTTATCAAACCCAATAATCCAGAAATTGGGAAGTGGAAAGTGAATGAGGCAAAACCGCAGCAAAAGAAAGTGAAGCCAACATTTGATATGCTGCTGTCCAAGTATGCCAAACAAGCGGCCGGTTCTAGCTCTAATCGGCCATTACAGTTGAAACGTCCAAGGTCGCCTCCACGCCAACAATTATTTCAGCATCAACATGGACCATGGGCTCCTGCACCATGGATGGCGCCACCTCCCTATGTGCCATATTATGGAAGAGATTACTATGGAGGATGGGAGCAGCTCCCAATGGTTCCATTTGCTTTTCATCCTGGGTGGGCAGCACCTAGAAGATCTGTATTTGAGAGACTAACTCACTCTACAAAAGGCCGTTTGGACAGTGGCACTAATCGGCCAACACAAGAGTCTCCAAAGAGGAAGATGGTGAGGCAAGAATGGCGTCCTAAGTCACCATGTGCTGAAATTTCAGAATTAGTAAGCAAGCAAGAAGGGATATCTACGAGTGCCAATGTCATCAGAATTGGTACTAAAGATGTGGAGATTAAAGACTTGGGTAAAGGGCCGATAATTATTGACGATCCGGCACAATCTGGTGGTGTTGTGGCTGCTGTACAGTCAGGTGCAGCAGCTAATGATCATGAAGCTAGTACCAGCGGCACTAAGAAAATAGATCCTAGATACACCCAGCCCGTATGGTGTCCTCCTGGCTTGTCTAAGACTAAGAAGAGAAGGCTGCAGCGCATGAGAAATCAGCAAAGGGAGGAGGAAAAAAGAGAGAAGCAAAGGGACGAATTTTTCAACCAAATTCGGCCAGTCATTAATCCAAAACAAGTTTGGAAGCTTAAGGTTGATGAAAAAACAGCAGCACCTCTACCTATTCCAGCAGCTGTTACTCCAACTCAAGAAGTGACTGAAGCTATTCCCATGTCACCCAAGTCACCTACAGCAGCTCCTCCATCACAAGCACCAGTATTTACCTTGGGAGATGACGAAGAGATGGTGGATTTTGAGCCGACACCCAATAGGGAAAGTGCCTTGGGAGATGATGAAGAGATGACGGATTCTGAGTCAATGCCCAGCAAGGAAGGTATGGATATGAATATGGTTTATTACTTACTCGCTGAGTATCGTGCTATTGATGAAGAAGGAGAAGTCGCCCAGCTAGATTTTGGTCCTAAAAATGCCATTTTTGAGAAGTTTAAAGAACCAGTGAAACACTTGAAGCCGTTGTACATCAAGGGTCACATTAATGGATCGCCGGTTGCTAAGATGCTTGTTGATGGTGGGGCTGTGATCAACCTCATGCCGTATTCGGTTTTCAAAAAATTAGGACTGCATAATGAAGACATGAAGAAGACCAATATGGTGCTCAATGGCTTTGAAGGCAAAGAACAAACGGAGACCAAAGGAGTTATTTATGTGGAGCTTACAGTGGGAAGCAAGACATTGCCTGCTGCATTCTTTGTCGCTGAGGTACAAGGTAATTACAATGTGATTCTAGGCCGCGACTGGATACATGCTAATCAGTGCGTGCCATCTACCATGCACCAATTTCTGATCCAATGGGTTGAGAACGAGGTGGAGATAATTTTTGCGGACACATCAGCTTGTCTTGCTTTGGTCGATGCTATTGTGGATTGGCAACATCCGGAAGCTACTTGTTTGACAGGACGTAGTAACCTTCCAGATTTTGATTTTCTAAGTGCTACAAAAAATGGTTTTGTGCCCGTCATGTTAAAACCGATTGGTGCTGATCGGCTCAAAAATATTTAGTGCATAGATGGATCCTAGTTCAGATTGGTTGCAAAAGCGTCTTGAAAATTATCGGTCTCAAGAGAACTATATGCATGAATCCATTGAAGAGCTAGAAAATATGGATAAGCTAGGACAAGGTTTCACATCGGCCGATCCACTAGAAGAGATAGACATTGGTGATGGATCAGTTCCAAGGCCGACTTTTATAAACAAAAATCTGAAAGCCAATTACAAATTGAAGTTAATCGAGCTATTAAAGGAGTATGTTGATATCTTCGCTTGGGAGTACCATGAGATGCCTGGCTTGAGCCGAGAGTTAGTGGAGCATCGGCTGCCCATTAAGAGAGGTTTCAGACCTTTCAAACAGCCGGCTAGAAGGTTTAATCCCAAGATGTATGACCGGATCAAGGAGGAGATCGATCGGTTGCTTAAAGCTAATTTTATTAGACCTTGCAGGTATGCTGATTGGATTTCCAATATTGTGCCCGTGGAGAAGAAGGGTTTCGGCAAGCTGAGGGTGTGCATTGATTTCAGAGATTTGAATAGAGCTACACCTAAAGATGAGTACCCTATGCCTATAGCCAATATGTTGATCAATGATGCATCTGGGCATAAGGTCATTAGCTTTCTTGATGGTAACGCGGGGTATAATCAGATTTTTATGGCCGAGGAGGACATGTACAAAACGACTTTTCGCTGCCCCGGGTTTCTTGGTTTATTTGAGTGGGTGGTAATGACCTTTGGTTTGAAGAACGCCGGTGCTACATATCAAAGAGCCATGAATTTAATCTTTCATGATTTGCTTGGGGTTATTTTAGAGGTTTATATTGATGATATTGTTGTCAAATTGGATGCAATTGAACCACATTTAGCCGATTTGCGTTTAGCTTTTGAAAGGATGAGAAAGCATAATCTGAAAATGAATCCTCTAAAGTGTGCTTTTCGGGCGTATCGGCTGGGAAGTTTTTGGGCTTTATTATTCATGAACATGGCATAGAGATAGATCCTAAAAAAGAATTGAGGCTATCCAGAAAATTCAGATTCCTGAATGCAAGAGAGACATGCAAAAGTTCCTTGGCAAGATCAATTATTTGAGGAGATTTATAGTTAACTTGTCAGGGAAAGTTGATCCTTTCACACCTATCCTTCGGTTGAAGAGTGATGCTGATTTTACTTGGGGGGCAAAACAGCAAGAAGCATTTGAAAATATCAAACATTATTTGGTTACTCCACCGGTATTGAGAGCACCCAAACCTGGGCAGCCGTTTAGGCTTTATATTGCAGCGGAGGATGGAGTAATTGGTGCTGTTTTGACACAAGAAACTGAAGGAAAAGAGCATGCTATTGTATATTTGAGTCGGCGTTTGTTGGATGCTGAAACAAGGTACACTTTTATTGAAAAATTATGCCTTTCGCTATATTTTGCTTGCACAAAATTGAGACATTATTTGTTATCTAGTGTTTGCATAGTGGCGTGTCAAACCGATGTCATTAAATATATGCTGCATAGACCAATTCTTAGTGGTAGGATTGGTAAGTGGGCTTATGCTTTAATTGAGTATGATTTGGCTTATGAATCATTGAAAGCTATGAAGGGCCAAATTGTTGCTGATTTTATTGTTGAGCATCGGATTAATGATAGGCATAATGCTCATCTAGACCTTGTTTCTTTAATACCATGGAGATTATATTTTGATGTTTCAGTTTGTAGCAATGGCCAAGGTGTTGGTGTTGTGTATATTTCTCCGCATGGTATTGTTTTTGAAGCCTCATGCCGCTTAGAATTCTTTTGCACAAATAATCAAGCCGAATACGAAGCTTTGCTATTCGGGCTAGACCTATTGACTGCTATAGGTGCTACACATATTGAGGCTTTTGGTGATTCGTTGTTGGTAGTGCAGCAAGTATCTAAGGTATTTCAATGTTTCGACGAATCACTTAATATTTATCTTGATACATGTCTAGATATTATTGCTACCTTGGATTCCTTTAGTATTGCTCATGTATCTAGACATGAAAACTGCAGAGCAAATAAGTTGGCGCAGCAAGCATCCGGTTATCATGTTCACCGTGGCATGTTTCATATCTCTCAAAAGCCGATGTCTTGTTTTGCCAACATAGGAAAGGCCGAACCGCAGTCCACCGATTCGGCCACTAATTTTAAATCTTATGCAGGGGAGGACAACGATTGGAGGAAGCCTATTGTTAATTATTTGCAAGATCCTAGTAAGAGGGTAGACAAGACGGTTCGGCGGATGGCTTTTAAATATACATTAATTGACAATGATCTTTATCGTCGAACTGTTGATGGCATTCTTTTGAAGTGCTTGGATGAGGACCAAGCGAGAGTTGCTATGGGAGAGGTACATGAAGGTATATGTGGTACACATCAGTCAGCACACAAGATGAAGTGGTTGCTACGACGTGCTGGTTTCTATTGGCCGACAATGATTAATGATTGCTTTAGATATTACAAAGGGTGTGAAGCTTGTCAAAAATTTGGAAATATTCAGCTAGCTCCTGCTGCTATGTTGCATCCGATTGTTAAGCCGTGGCCTTTCAGAGGTTGGGGATTGGACTTTATTGGACAGATTTATCCATCATCATCAAAGGGGCATCGGTTCGTGCTAGTTGCTACTGATTATTTTACCAAGTGGTCTGAAGCGGTACCTCTCAAAAATATGACACATGTGGAGGTAATTCAATTCATAACTGAGCATATTATTCATAGATTCGGCATTCCTCAAACATTAACTTCAGATCAAGGGTCTTCTTTCATATCATCACAAGTTTGAGATTTTGCCGAATTGTATAAGATAAAGTTGCTGAATTCCTCTCCATATTATGCCCAAGCTAATGGACAAGCAGAGTCTACAAATAAAATTTTAATCAAGCTCATCAAGAAGAAAATTGAAGATAATCCTAGGCGATGGCATGAGGTGTTGTCCGAAGCTCTTTGGGCACATAGGATCTCAAGACATGGTGCAACTAAAGTAACTCCATATGAGCTTGTGTATGGACAAGAGGCCGTTTTACCTGTAGAGGTAAATCTGGACGCCTTTGAGATTAGCTAAGCAAAATGACTTATCGGCAATGGATTTTCATAATTTAATGATGGATAACATTGACGAGGTTGCTGATAAAAGATTAGAAGCATTGAGGGCTATTGAGAAAGACAAGCTACGAGTGGCTAAAGCATATAACAAGAAGGTTAAATTGAAAAACTTTCAAGTCGGCGATTTAGTGTGGAAGGTGATTCTACCAATTGGCTCAAAGGATAATAAGTTTGGGAAGTGGTCTCCAAGTTGGGAAGGTCCTTTCAAAATTGCGAGAGTGGTTCCTGGGAATTCATATTTGGTGGAGTCACTGCAAGGTACTTTGCTGCCCCGTGCTCTCAATGGCAAATATCTGAAGAAGTTTCATCCAAGCGTGTGGCAAGAAGCTTAAGCACACATGGCCGATACTTTGTTATCATCCTTAGAACAAATATAAACATGGCCGATATTTAATTATCGCCCTTAGAACAAAATAAACATGGCCGATGGGTGTGTTGACATCGTCCTTAGCCTTAGCATAAGAAGGAAATATTTTTTTTTTGGCATGCAAGCTTTGCCAAAAAACAGGGGGGCATGTGTTGATCGTCAAATTTGATATTATGTACATATTTGGGTTTAACAATTTTGCCAAGGAGTTATTTGAACCGGAACATGGAGACGCTGCTAACTCAAATATGTTTGGGGACGACTTTCGAGTTGAACGTGCTGGATGCTTGCCCTGTCCAGAAGCTTTGGCAAATTCTATCTGGATTCAGTTTCTATCTGTCTGCGCCTTCCAGAAGCTATTAAGAAGTCTCGTATCATATACCATCGTCATCAGAGAACATGCAGTGCACTGCCGTGTACAGCAGGGGGTCCAATTAGATTATTACGTGATGGTATGGTAAGTTGCCTGCCTGCAGGGAGTGATTAAAATGGAAAGAGCAGAGTCCGATTGGAGTATGAGGTGATTTTTGAGTTCACGTGTGAGGGCTTGAGTTAAGTTTGGAGTTTCTTGCATTATTAACCGGACAAATCACATGCACACGTGACCAGGAATTAGAGTCGGCATTGGAGTTCAAGTGAATCACGTTTGCCTTTTTCTGATCGGCCGAATAGAAAAGAGGCCTGATCAAATTACGGTAATTGTTTTCTGTTCCGACTTTATTTGTGTAACTTCTAGGAAAGACCAGCCGCCCTATAAATATAAAGGGTGACGGCCGATTGACAACACGCAATCGACATATCAATCTACTACATTATTTTGCATCTATCTACTATTTTCTCTTAGCTCTAGTTTTGCTTCTTGTTCTTCGTTGCCGTCTACTTCGTCGTCCACAGCGAGCACAAGGTCCTAGGGGCGGTCAGGCCGACCTAGGGCAGCCCATCACCGCCGTTCTCCCTGACGGGGTCCCTCCGGGAGCGTGGGGTGTCGGGTTCCAAGAGCTCGCCCGGCGTGTCTTGCGTATCGCGCTCCCGACGAGACTCCCCTTGCGGCGTGTCTTGCGCGCGACGCGCTTCGTCGCCGGGGGCACACGTGACGTGTTAGGTGTGCGAACAGGCTCCTGCTTCTCTATATTAGAGCAAACTCGGCACAAGCACAGGAAGAAGGGCACGAGATGGCGGCGCCGTGTCCATGTCGCAGGATGGAGCAGGAGGAGAGGCCGAGACGTCAGACCTGGACGATGAGGATTACGACGGCGCGGTGTCGAGTCGCATGACGGACAACGTTCCCTCGACGTGCTGGTTGTCGGCGATGAAGGCTCAGTGCAACGACGTTCCCTCGACGTGCTGCTTGGCGGCGGCTTGACGTGAAGATGAGAGGAAGGCAGGAAGATCGCATGGGAAGGGGAGTGGCAGCACCAAAAAAAGTTACCGCACCAAAAATTGTCTCCTCTTTGTTCTTTTTATTTGTAGAGAAGAGACTCGCATGGCTGTGCTAATGCTTATGCCGATTCTTATCCAATTATTATTTTATAGTTTTTTCTAAAAATTCTGGGTGTCGTACTTATCAGTTATTATCACCTATTATTGGCTGCTACTATTTTTACGGTATTACCTGAGCTGAGAGCACAGTTAGGACACCTGAACAAACACAACAGTTGTATAAAACAAAATAACACAAAAAACAAATACAAGTACAAATGCTAAGCTGAAATTTGAGGTCATCCACTCCACTCCATGTAAAACGATTGCTATGATCAGCCATACCGTAACTGTCTATGTGCTCTGTTTACTGTGGGGGAGTGATGGTGAGGTATATACAGTAGTGGTTTAGTGGGAGGAATGTTGTACTAGCGGTTCTCGAATTTGTTCAGATGTGTTATCCTGAAACTTGCAAATCGACTTCATCTGTGTCATCGCGGTTCCTATACTCGCAAACTGCTCGCTAGGTCTTTAAACTTGTTACGCTATATCATACCGGTTTTTAAACTTGCAAATTACCCATTTAGCTCCTCAAACTTAGAGCATGTTTGGTTGAAAGCTAAATTTTGCCCAACCAAATGAGACATGTCTAAAATTTTGGCTCTCATTTGGTTGATGGACAAAAAACACCCAATCCCTAAATGCTGTAAACTTATAAATTCAATATTTATTTATAGAATATTCCAAAAAATTATAAATCCAATTTTATTAGACTCATGGTAACTTATACTTTAAATTAAAAAAACAAAGAAATCACTATGTACTTTCTGTTTTTAACTCTGCAGTTGAAGAACTAAATAGGCACATAGATTTTTATTTGTTCATCTGTGCTGTAAATAAATCCCATAAACAAGCGTGTTCAGCAGATTGAGCAAACCTAATATAAATTATTACATGTTATCACGAGTCGAACGAAATTAGACATATTTTTTTGTATATTTCCATAAATATATATTGAATTTATATATTTACAACATTTACATCATTTAGGGACCAAGTTTGAGGACATAGATTAGTGATTTGTTAGTTTAGGGACTAGAATGATACATTGAGGAACTAAACGAGTAATTTGTGAGTTTAGGGACCAACATGATATAAATGGACAAGTTTAAGGATATGAACACTTGATTTGTGAGTCTATGGACCGGGATAACACATGCAAACAATTTTGAGTACCGCTAGTGGACTTTACACATATGCAAATTAGTACCTAGATTTTAGAAGTATTCCAATGGAAGGTTCTTCTCAAAAGTTGGGAGAAATGATTTGATGCACACACAAGAAAATGGAGGATTTGGAGGGCCCTTCTGTGTAATGGTATGGTGTGACGGATCATGATAGCGTGGGATTCGTTGTTTAAAGTGCTCAACTATCATCTCGCTAGGGAAGATGTCCAGCTGGTAGTACAGCCGGCGCCGAGGACGCCCTCATCACGTCACGGGAAAAAAAATACCTTCACGCGCTCAGTATCACGGAAAAAAAGGAAACGAGCGGATATCATGCCGTCGTCTCCTCCAAGGCTCTCTCGCCGCCGTCTCACCGCGGAGAGATCCCGCTGGCCTCCTCCAGAAGAATCATTACGCGATAGCGCATAGGAGTGCGCGGCGGCAGGTAAATACGTCCTTTTATACCAGACTGAAAATACCGTACGCATGAGCGGCCGCGGAGCTTATCTGAACGGTGTTGCTTCCCTAGAGATTTGTGCCGGCCCCACCATTGCATGTCATTTTATCTTAGTTTATTGAAGCGGCTATAGCCAGTCATGGCTCGGCTTTTAGCCCACTCGGCTCGTATCACTCGGCTCCGACTTCTCTCTCAGCTGGTCATCTCTATCCTTTTCCCCTCTCTCTTCTTCGTCTCCTCTCTCCAACCAATTCAAATTCAAACGGGGTACATGGTACGGAAGCCGTCCGCGACACTCTTTGGTCTGGACTCTCCTCCTCCCCTTCCCAGATCTCCCTCGCCGCCGTGCTTCTTCCACACGATTCGGTAGTCGTCGCCGCCGACGCCAGGCCCCCCTCTCTTTTTTTTTTTTTTTTATCTTTCTTCTGCAGCTTCCCCTTCCATCTCATTCCTCCTCGCCGTCACTGCCGCCGCCCCTCATCTGCTTACGCTCCCTGTTCACAGTGCGCAGGCTTATCCGCCACTCCCCTTCCTCAAGTTCTTCCCCGTCCCGCAGTCATTGCCGCAGGCGTCGCTGGATCTACGTCGGCGTCACTGTGACACTCGCGGCATTCCAATCCGAGGCGGGCAGCTGGCCTGGAGGGAGCGGCCGCGCAGGTCGCCAGTCGCCGGTGCGGCGCCTTGGCAGCTCTTTCTCAACCCCTTGCCTCCTCCCCTCCTGCGCGCAGGATCCCAGTGGCCAGATCCGAGCTCCCGATGGTGGCGCCGGCCTGGTCGGCTGCTGACTTCGGCTGGGGCTGTGATAGTTTATAAACGGAAATCTTGATTGTTTCGGTTCAGTTAATGATTGAATTTAATGCGTGACATAGCTAGTCTATTATCAGATTGGATTACGTTCTAACCTTCTGCTGTGTCACATTTTTGGCTTCATGGTTAGCACTGAATTTTTTAGGCTTATATATTTATTCGTTTTGGGGTGCTGCAGGTTAAGAGGTCATTGATTTGGGCAGCCGTGCGCCTTCAGGTGTTCCTGTTGAAGTTGTGGTCGTTGCATCATTTCAGGTTTGTCCTCCCCGTCCCATTTTTGGTGCTTCATTGGGCCGGCCGAGCACAACTTCATCAAGAATGAACTGAATAATATGGCTCTTGCATTATATGGATTATTATGGAAGAAAATTTCCTCTTATGTGCTTTTCATTTCTACTGAGCAACCATCCTGCTATCAGTCACCTCCCTTCTCAATTACTTAGTATGCTAGCTCCACGTCATTAGTGCTCCGCTCTTCAACATCAGCTGATGTACTTTTCTCGGCACTCTACCGTACTTTTTGGCTGCACAATCATTCAAAGTGTAATTTAAATATAAATTTTTTCTTCATGGAATGCTAGATCTGTCCATGTCCTCTTGGCAGGATGTTCTGTTCTCCCACGTTTCTGTGGTTCAAACATGTTTGCAGTAGCAGTATCCATCTTCAGACCTTATTTAGTTTCAAGAAATTTTGGTCACATCTCTGTTTCAATATATTCTTGGTGAATGAGATATTGATGCATCATATACATCTAGATATACCTGTTGTATCTTGGATGTCCAGAGGCCTGCAACATTCTTGTTTTTCAGTACTATTCCAAAATCTGATTGTTCACCTGCAGTGCTTCCAGGTGCCTGTGATAACTTTGCATTTCTTATAGTTGTGTTACAAATAATTATGTTATTACCCAGATTCAAAAATTGTTCTGAAAAGAATAAAGTTCTTGTTATGTCACTCCCTGCATGATTAAGTCAATTAATAGAAATGCATTCCAATTGTGCTTGCACTTGTTTATTCTCACACTATCTTCATTCCTGCATCATTATGTCAGTTAATAGAACCCTCTTTTTTTAATGCATGAGTTACCCTAATTTTAGTATGGCCGTATTATGATGTTTCACCTGTTAGGCTGACCACTTCATGAGTCATTGGCTTCTTCAAAACACTTTCCTTTTTACTTTGTCTTTTCTCTGAAACAATTTGGCAAAATAATACTGATTCAACAGTTCAAAGATTTTCATATGCAACTTGGCTCTATTTTCATAGATTTTCACATTTCACTTTGGTTCAGTAGCTGTTAGTGGTATGTGCATGACTTGTGGGTGTTTGGTCTTGCTATTTGTAAACATATCAATGTTGAACTTGACTGTTGTATTTAACTTTCTGTATTTAAGGGTTGAATTGACTGCTACATGTTAGTTTCTGTATTGGAGGTTGAATTGACCGTTACATGTAACTTTCTATATTTGGTCTCGCTATTTCCAAACTGAATTGACTGCTAACTTCAACTTGTCTGCATTTGGTCTAGCTATTTGCAGACATGCATGTTCAAGAAAATATTTGATCCAATTTAATTTAATTTCAGAGCAGAAACTATGAACAATGTATTCTGGTGTGGTTCTGTTAGATTAACCTGAGAGTATAAAGAAAGCTATAAACTACATGTATGATATCAAGTCATCTAATACTAGATAGAGATTAAGGTCATCCTGAATTCCTGATGTCGATCATGGTTCCTATGACAAGGTTGCAGTCATCTCAAGTGACCTATGCTACCTGTAAGCATGCCTTTCTCTACCATCTTTTTTTAGCGTAAAATACATCAGAACCCCCACTGTTAAATTTTATAAAAGTAGTTGTGAAAACTGTACAGGGTAGCAAGCACAACAGAAACTACCCGCTCACTCAACAGAAACTTTATCTGCCATCTTATTTCTTGCTCCTTGCTTGGTGTCCACAAGGATTTTGAACTTCTAAAATATGTTAAGAAAACAGGTCAATCTTATTTTGGTACCGAGGGAGTAAGTGTTTTTTAAGCACGTCAAAAACAGAGCATTTCTTGTACCAATGCTTATCGTGGATGTACCTTTGTTTAGCTCGAGTACGTGAACTAGTAGCAGATATATTTATTCTTTGGCTGCATTGGATCGATAGGATCCATAGATGCGATCAGTCCCACATGTAGTCAAAACTTATGAATGTTTGACCACTCGAACTGCGAGCGTATTTATTTTAGGCTGGAGGGAGTAAGTGCTTTTTTCGAGTACGAAAACAAAGCAGATTTTTTATTATATGTCAACACATCATGTCTTGTATCAATGGTTACAGTTAATGTACCTTTGTTTAGCTCAAGTACATGTGTACCATAAACAGCCATATTTGTTGTTTTGTTGCATTAGCTATACCAGCCCCACTTGTCAACACATTATGTCTTGTACCAATGGTTACAGTTCATGTACCTTTGTTTAGCTCAAGTACATGTGTACCATAAGCAGACATATTTGTTGTTTGGTTGCATTAGCTATACCAGCCCCACTTCTCCAATTTGTGATTGTTTCTCTTTGAAATGCGAGATGTACACTTATTTGAGATAAGAGGCCGAGCCATTTTTTTAGCACGACAGAAACGGAGCAAGTTTTGATTTATGACGACACATTATGTCTTGTGCCAATGGTTATTGTTATTGTACCTTTCTTTAGTTAAGTACTTTCTTTAATTAAGTACATGCATACTAGTAATCCCTCTCTCTAAATAAAAGGATTCTTAAAATCAGTTTTAGTAAAATTTCTAATAAGTTCTGGGATCTTAAGTGGTGCTTTTCGTGATTTTAAGAAAAGACAGTATATAAATGTCTGCTTTAGCCGCTTTTTTACATAGAATGATGTCGAATCTGGTGGCTTGAACTTTGTTACCACCGTGGCCTTCCAGTCTTTATAATTCGAAAAGGATGAGTACTTACTTCCTCCGTCCTATAGAGTATGTCGCCCCTATAGAGTATATTGTTTGGGAAGCGTATTTGTGAGGGGGGGGCACGGTTTTCCAACCATAAAATCTATAGAAGGACTGAGGGAGGGTCATTGACATTGCACAGGCTTCCTCTAGTACACGATTCTGCTGTAGCTGTCTCAATCCCCACCCTCACTGTGCGTGGCAGCCATCCCATACTACCCGGCACGGCCACCAACGACATGGCAGCCGCCTGACTCGATGAGCATACTATTCTACAGTATAGTACTTTAGGCATGTTTCATCCTTCCAGGCTGTAGCTCATATCCCTAGGGAGTACTGTACATGACTAGTATTTACATGCCTATACCCTAGATAGAGGGAGTACATGACTATTCACATACTCCGTACCCTGCTGCCTGCAGACCAACTGTTCCTACCGTGTACTCCATGTTTCAAAATATTCTTCTCGAGAAACAACCATCCACGATTTTTATAAATATTAAATATTATCAATTAGTATTATAATTAGTATCATTAAAAAGATCTTTAAATCTAGTTTTTCAATAAATTTATTTAGAGCTACAAATGTTGCATGTTATTTTTATAAATTGAGTAAAATTGTGGCATAAAAATGAAAACGACAACATTTTGAAACAGAAAAAGTACCCTACAAGCACTGGTACACGCCCCCTCGCCGGTGACTGCGAAGTCTGGTCCAAGAATTACACACGTCTGAGACACTGGCCACTACATTTTGTACTTTGATGACTCATGAGTACTCTTGATTAGTCTAGTTTGGATCACTCGAGTATTTTTGAGTTCCAATTTATGGTGATAATCTATCGCTGCTGATTAGTTGTCTGGATGATCTATTTATTTAAGTTGGATTAATGCTGTCCATTCCATGAATAGATTTTTGTTTGCCATGTGTTCTATGCTGATTAGTGCCATTTTTTCTACCAATCGGAATTTGAGTCGGAGAAAATACAACTATCAGGTTTTTTTTCTCCCTTTACTAGTTTTTATAAATATATCCCTAGGTATGAAAAATTTTGCACTCTTTCCTTTTGATTTTATATATGATGCACCTAAATGTAAGATAAAACGGGTCATCCCAATCAAGATTGTGTTGCAAAAAATTCACTTTGAGGGAGGTGCAATCTTGAAAATGGAGATAAAGGACTTGTTTGTTGGCTATCATATAATGCATGGAAAAAGTCTAAATACCCCCCTGAACGATTGACATGTGTCTAACCTACGCCCGAACTATAAAAACCAGGTATTCTACGCTCTAAACTTTTGAAACCGGTGCAATTAACCCCCGGGTGGTTTCGGAGGGTGGTTATGCCTACGTGGAGGTGGTTTTTCTTATTTGGAGAGCCGAGGTGGACTCTAATGCCGATGTGGACGATTGACGATGAGTGAAAAAAGTCTAAATCACCCCCCTCAACAATGGAAAGTGGACTACTTAACCCTCCAAACTATAAAATCATCTATTCTACCCCCGAAACAGTTTTGAACACTTGGTTTTGCTACAGTAACATGTTTTTTTATTTATTTTGGCTGAATCTTTAAAAAATCATAGTAAATCATGAAAAAATTATAAAATAAAAATCTAATTTTATTGGACTCCATATGAATAGATCTGCACAATGAACATATAATATGGTTTTGCGTTAGTACAAAGTTTTGCTGTAACTTTTTATCTATGTTTTTCTATAATTAATTGAATAATTGATCGTCGTAGTTTCTAAGGTCCAATTGTACTGAAATTTTTATGGTGGGCTAATTATCGTATGTTTAAACCGTAGTTAAAAATTTACTCATTGAATCATGTATAATTTAGTTATAAATTTATTTATATTTAACAAGCATGAACCTAAGTATAAATCAAAAATAAATTTATTTATAAAACTTTGTACTAACTCATACCATGTTATATGTTCGTTGTGTAGGTCTACTCATATGGAGTCCAACAAAATTAGATTTTTTATTTTATAATTTTTCTGTGATTTATTATGATTTTTCAAAAATCAGCCAAAATAAATAAAAAAACGTGTTACCCAGTGTTCAAAAACTGTTTCGAGGGGTAGAATAGACGGTTTCATAGTTTGGGGGTTAAGTAGTCTACTCTCCATAGTGAGGGGGTGGTTTAGACATTTTTCCACTTATCAATAGTCCACGTCAGCATTAGAGTCTATCTCATCGCTCCAGTCAGCAAAACCACCTCCATATAGGCAAAACCACCTCCAAAACCGCTTCAGGGGGTTAATTGCACCGGTTTCGAAAGTTCAGGGTATAGAATACCTAATTTTATAGTTTATGATCTAGGTTAGACACATGCCAATAGTTCAGGGGGTATTTAGACTTTTTCGTATAATGCATACTGTCTAGTGAGCTATAATAGTATAATTTAGTACTTCATCTGTTCCAAATTATAAATCGCTTTGATTTTGTTTATATCTATTTTACTATATATCTAGATCTAACGTATCTCTAAATGTATAGCAAAATAGATGTACCAAAAAAATCAAAACAACTTATAACTTGGAACGAAAGGAGTACCTATGAGTGTATTTGGTAGGGCTCCTCTCAATGGATATATATTTAGGTTTTAGTTAAAATACAATTTTATTTTAGACTCTATGACGACCTATCATGTCTTGTACCAATGGTTATCATTGTTGTACATTTGTTTAACTCAAGTACATTTGTACTAGTAGCAGATATATTTATCTAGGTTACCAAGCGGCTCACTTGTTTTAAGTACATTTTATTTTGATTATATGGCGACCCATCATATCTTGTACCAATGGTTATCATTATTGTACATTTGTTTACCCCAAATACATGTGTACTAGAGCGTATATATTTATCTAGGTTACTACATTCATGTACATTCGTACTAGTAGCGGATATATGTACTAGTAGTGTATATACTTATCTAGGTTACAACTTGGGCATTCAGTATCTGCAAGTCGAAACGGGCTGCCAAGAGCTTATCAAGTATTGGGAGCTGGGAGATTCACAACGATCGCATATCTCTCCAATCATCAGGGGGATTAGAGTCTTGTGTGCCTCTTTTATTTCATTCTCTCTTATGTATGCCAGTAGAGATTGTAACTATGTAGCTCATACACTAGCAAAGCAAGTCTCGGATGACAACAGGGCGGGCGAGTGGCATGAAGCCCCGTCATGTGTGGTCAATCTGATGACTGAAGATTGTACTCCAGCTACTCCATGAGATATAAAGCAATCAAATTCACAAAAAAATACCAATATCAGTGGGACTTACAAGCAATAATTTAAGGGTAAGATGCTGCTAGTATCATACAATAATTTATGGGTATGATGCTGCTTGAATTAATTGTCATCAATACACATCAAAGTGGAATGAATGGTCAAGGAAATATTGCAGATCTATAAACTAAAAGTTAGCATGTAAATTGCATACACCATAAAGTTGCGAACTAAATTTTTTGTTTACTAGAACTAAAATACAGTAAATTATCATATTTCCTCTGCATAGAAAGTTAGACCCACAAGAGCTAGGATCAACCAAATTTAATATACTAGGACCCGCAGCTAATTTAGAGAAAACATAAAAATCGATGTTATTTATGTCTCAAAATGTTCTTGAACAGCAGGAATCTGCAGTTGGTTAGCTATAACCATAGGTAGAATAAAAGAAAAAACAAGCCAGAAAATATATTGAATATATTGACATAACCTTTGAAAGAAACCTTTTCTAGTGAACGGTACTGCCCTCTCATCTCTGTATCTCAGGTTCATCAGTGCCTTGCCTGGGGGGCCTTGCCTGGGTTATATTGTCAACCACTCAACCCAAATCATATTATAGCTAGACATTTACTTCATCCATCCTATAGAGTTTATCATTGAAAAAAACATGTTTACGAAGGAGACATGGTTTTTTAACAACAAACTCCATGAGATACTATCTCCACCGTCAACTATATCTCAAGATTTGTCTCCTCCTTTACCTTTTCTTGCTATCAGTATTTCTATTTTTCTTCAACCATACCTCAACAGCAGTACCTACTCCATCCGGGTCCCACCCATGTGCTGCCTCCCACCCCTCACTATGACAGCAAGACAGCAGTAGTACAGCTCACAGCAGTAGGTTTGAAATTTTCAAACCACACACCTTTTGCCAACTATTTTTTATTTATTATCACATGCAATATCTTTTACATGCATTTCAACTCGGTTCATTTTTATTTATTTATATTTAGAAAAATGTTAATACATATTTCAAAAGATTTTATATTATTTAAATACGTATTTTTTACAATATTTTTATTCTACCCAAAATGCATTAGTTGCAAGATTCAACTAATACAATCACTAAGCCACATTTGCACCTAATAACATGAGTCAAACAGCTAAATATTCTTTTATTCAAGTTCAAAAGTACTAGAGCCTACAAACAGTCAACAGCTAAATGGTTCTTGACTAAATATTACAATGAGTTTTAGAATTCTAGAATATTACAACAGGATACTTGAACCTGAATCCCATAATGCCTCACTGAATATTCCAGCAGCTGTTGGCTGGGGCAGATCATCTCTGATTCTCATAAATTTTTCTAGGTTTTGAATGTTGGAATCCTCCTCACACTTCAGATGGGCAACAATAGGGCTCAAATTCACATACACCTAATGTGAAGACAAAAATACATGTTAATGCAAGATAGATAAGTGATGCTGAGGTGGATGGCTGTATAACGGTGTTAGTTACCCTTGAGGGAATCAATAGATGGGTAGTTGGTACATAGTATGTTCACAAATGGTGAAACCTTACAACACTGCTATATTGAAAACGAAATTTGTAAAATTGTAAACCCTGTAAAATGTATATTTCAGACATGCAACTAGAACAGTTCGAGAAAGCAAAATTTTGGACATAGTGCAGCACAGAAGTTTGAATGTTGACTTATAGTGTCCTAGTCTTCCAGCATATAGTTCTTTGATATGGCTAGTTAGTAATGTGTATCATCATTTGTGCATTTAATTGGAGTTTGAATGCATTAAAATATTGTGTGCCAAAAAGAAGCCATGGGTGTGAGTGTTTAACTTAAGTTTGCCTGCCTAAGTACTCTTTTAATTTCAACAATGTGATTAGTTTACTCAAGAACACTAGCATGCCTAGTAGTGGGTTTTCTACAGGATCAGATCACACATATAGTTACTACTTCGATATTTTTCATACTACCACTGGTACTGCACGAAATAAAAGTTCAGACCAAACAACTAAAATCTGACAAACCACTTCGTGTCATTTGAAAATTGATGAAACTAGTATGGGTGGAATGGCAGCTTAATTTTTGACTCAAAGAAAAAGAGTGGCTGCATTTGGGAAATTAGTTCTGCAGTTCCAAAAATTCTCATAATTAATACAGCACAAATCATAAGCATAGCTGCCTAATCAGTAAACATGGCATAAATATAGATATATCAAAACAAGAAGATAGAGTTTATGCAAAAAAAAAAAAAAGGTAACAAAGAAATTTTACCTTCTTGATCTTGATGCCAGAGAACAAGTTCCACATTTATTGGAGGCTTTTGGATGTAATGAAAAGACCAAGACCATGAATTGAAGGCTTCTGAATGTAATCAAAAGAGAATATTAAGGAAGTAATATGAACTAATTGTACTCTCATGGAAGAAACAAAATGCTAAATTACAAAGCGAAGCACAATGATTACAAATGAAATGTCTGGTAACACTTAAAAGGAGAATAGTATAAGAAATGTTTGATAAAACTAAAATATTTGCATTATGTACACATGGATATTTTGACAACTGAATTCTCGGTAAGAAAAAATTTGATAAATAGTTATATTCACAACTAAAGTTTTATTAAAATATGTGTTGTAATTGGAAAAAAAAATTTATCTTGCATTTTTTTATCACTGATATCCTCGAATTTGGATATGTAGGGAAAAAATAGCCTAACATACATACTAAGTTATACTATTCATCAGTACATAATTAAAGGATGATATCTTATTAAATCAGAGATAAAGATTTGAAAGTATTGTCACACCGAAGCATGTGTATATACTAAAAATGCATGTTCTCAAACTATGGAACGAAGATCAAGAAGAAAAGCAAAAGAAGTTTGAATGAGAATTATAACTAATTGTACTGACCTTGTACAGAGTGAACATCTGAATCTAAACCATAGACTCCAATATAATAAAGAACACAGTGATATAGTAGAATGTACGGATGAGCATATAAAAGTGTAGCATTTTGAATACCGATTAGACAACAAAAAGGTAAAGAAACAAGTTGGAGAATCGATACTGAAAAGAAAATAAAAAATGAAAAATGACTTTTGTAGAACAGATAATCCTAGAAGAAAGATTGATCGACAGTATGATTTTTTAAAAATAAACAATGCTTTTTAAAAAAGGTTCAGAAATGATATTTTTCTAAAAAAACAGTTGATAAGAAAAATGGAAAGAAAATCCCGAATCCAGATCAGAAGGAATGTTACTAACCACGAGTAGATTGGTTAGAAAAATTATATGCAAAAACACTGAACAAAGCATAGAAAAAAAATTATGTTCATCTATAGATATATAACCAATGAGTAGTTTGACAAGAAAAAAAATTAGTAGATGGCTAGATGCATACACGGCATATCAATAAATAAGAAGATATATTACAGAGAAAGATGATGCTATGGATCTGAACTTTATACTGCAAATGCATCTTAGGATTGAGCGGCGAGAGCAGCTGGCAGGTTCTGTGTAGAGCAGTGGCAAGAGGCGGTGCAGAGTGGTTGGGAGCAGCGGCGAGTAGCGGCGGGGAGCAGCGGCTGTTGGGAGCAGCGGCGAGCAGGTGCGAGGAGCCGCTTGCTGGACAGCAGCAGCGAGCAGCGTTGTAGCATATGCAGCAGATTAGGGGCCGCGACGAGTAGTACAGGAGAGAGAGAAAGAATGGGGAGAGAGATTGTGGGAGACACACAGAGAGAGCTCGATGGGGAAGAAGAGAGAGTACGGGAGCCGGATAGAATGGGAAACAAAGCAGAGAAGAGAGAGAACGGGAGAGAGATAGTACAGGCATTGGGCATTAGGCTGAACGAGCCGACTCCAATCCACACCTGAGCCAAAGGTGATGAGCCGGACGCATTGAGCCGAACAAGGACTGCGGAAAGCGCGCATGCATATGGGACCCAGGTCAAAAAGCAACCAATCAGAACGAGCAAATAAGCTGCGCGGCCGCTACTACTTTCGGTGTTGCATTTCAGAATACGTCCTTGTGTTTTAGAGGCCTCCGTCGTCCTCGTCCCTTCCGGCAGGGATTGTTGACCTCCGTTCACTCTACCTCAATTTTTATCCCAGCGCTCTCTTCTCCATCGCCAATTCCAGCGTAGACGATCGAGCCGCGCGGCGGACATATATATATAGCGTCGAGTACGTACTCCAATCTATCTGGTTTGTCACTACTGCCGCCTTGGCTTTGTGCCGGACGCGGCCATCGTGTAGGCTGGGAGGTGGTGTCATGGTTTCGATTGCCCCGCCGCCGGCCGGCCGACCATTTAATTTTGGAGTTGCACTTGGGAAATACTTGATGGCCGGCTGGAAGCTGATGCCGACCTGCTGCTGCTAGAGCCTGCTACTACCTGATGGCCAGCAACCTGCTGATGCCTAGCTGCTACGTAGTGCGTACTTATGTATGGTACTGTATGCATGCGTGGTGCTACATCAGTCATTCTGTGCGAGCTGAATAACCATAGTCTCAGTTTTTCTCAAAAGAATGCTACAGCATTAACATGGCATGATGATGAACAGTTCTGAGCACTTATTCAGTTCTGAGCACGAATTTGGAGTCTCTGAATTGGCTTGAATTTTTCATGGGCTTCGCTTCATTCCTGGAGTCCCGGAAACCCCGCTGAGAGAAGAGGAGAGAGAGGGCTAGAGCCAAAAAAGAGCTTCGCCTAGCTCCGAGCGCAGCCACCCACTGCCAGCGAGACGAGATCTAGTTTTGCCCTCCTGACCTTGCTCCTCCGGGCGCAGTTGAGGCGCTCGAGCGCGGCCGAGGCGTCGGGTGCCAGGGCCGAGCCGGAGGTGCCGAGGCAGCGCTGCGCGAGGCTGTCGTGGTCGCCGCCGTGCGAGCGCTCGGAAGCTGCTCGTCGCAGGACCGCCGCGCGGAGTTGCCAGGCATGGGCCACCCAGGTGCCGAGGCTGTCGGGCATGGGGATGCGGCTGGTTGTATGCGGATGTGATAGGGATTGGGGATGCAGCGAGCGTTGAGCATCCGGTTGAAGGAAGAATAGGAGATGCGGATGGCTATATGCATATGCGTGTGGCTGGGTGTGGTGGCCATGTGGGGCGACCGAATAGATAAGGATGGGAAAAGAAAATAAAAGAAAAGAAAAAGAAAAAGTAAAGAAAAACAGTTTACCAAACGGTCCCAAAACCCGTTTCAGCTCTTCAAGTGAATCTGCTCCACCAATAAAGCAATAATTGAAGCTCTTTTAACTAGAACTAGAGCTTTACCATCCTCACGTACGCAAAAACATAAGGGAAAATCGTGAAAGGAATCGCGCTCGCTGATCACTCCTGCTGTGCCTTTTGCCGGTGCTGTTGTCCGTCGCAGCGCCGAGGAACCCTACTGCCCGCTGCGCCGAAGTTCCTGCCGCTCCGTCGCGACGACGACGAGGAGCCCTGCTGCCCGCGGCGTCGAACACAGTTAACGGCATCGACGATCACCCGTGGGATCGATGATGCCTGAAATGAGGCTTCACGTACTCGCGAACGCCGCCAATCGCCGTGGACGCCCACTGATGCTTCTCCACCGTCATCGGCCGGGGCTTCACGGACTACTGCCGTAACAGAACCGTCCAATTTATAAAAACATAAGTGCAAAAACCACTCGCTAAGCAAGCGATTAACACACTTAAGTCCTTATAAACCCGGTAGTCCGGAAATCTCGAAGGATTTCAAACCAAACATCATCAACCAAGATCGTACAAGTTTAGCGTCACCATTCACACGTTACAACAGTTCAGAAATAGTTCGATAACATCAGAGTGCGGAAATTAAAGTTATTACAAACCAAGTCTTCAAATACGAGTAGCAAAAACAAAGTAGTTTTGAAAGCTCAACCCAACACACACTTAAGTTTAATACGATTGCCGGTGATAGTCAATCCACCAAAAGTAGTTGGGGAGAATATTAAGAAATGACCTTGCCCTTGGTCTTAATCCAATGGATAAAGACAGTCTCGCAAGCACCGTGGAAGGTATGCCCCGTGCGCACAAACAACAAGCGGAAAAACCCCCGAGTACGAGAAGGTACTCAGCTAGACTTACCCGTCTGACTTAAAATAAAAGACTCCAAGGAGTATGATAGACTTTATCAGAGGGTAGCTCGACTCATTTGCAGAAGAGTAGTGGTAACCATTTTATAGTGATAGCTCAGCTTAATCATTCCTATTTATGCTAGGTGAGCACCTATACTATACATCATTATATTAATCATGATTAAGCAATCAAGTAGTAACCATAATCATTTAGCTTAACTCATCATCATCATCATTATCAACATTCCATAATCATTACTACGATGGCGTAGCTCAAGTCAAGTGTTCACTGTCCCAGAACGATGGCGATTCGAATCGATTACTACTCGAGCTCGGGGGTATTCCTCACACAAACCACACTCACGCCGCGAAGTGAGCTACAGTCACCGTGGCACATATCAGGGAAGAAACGCGGTTTCGAAAGCGGAACCACCGCACCAGGGGCCACCCGACCGTCTTAGCCGACCTTTTACCTCGACCTCGGACTTACTCTTCGCGCCCCTGTGGTCCCCCATCCATCTCCAGTACGGTGCGAACAGGTCGAGAGCCGGCCTGGATAGTGTTAGGCTTCACGGTCGGAACGACTTATCCGGCCAGCTAAGTGTGAGGCATGCGTTCAACATGACTCGAGGGACGCGCAACGGCACGGTCCTTAATCGACACAGACGAAATCACTATGGTCCGAAACCTCATAAGACTCCGTCCGGTCTCCATTTATCACAATCATAACCATTAACCAGATGATATCAACATAAGCTTTCCATCAATCATAAGTAACCACCTATGCTCGCGGATGACAGAAATCAACCGACTTTTTTACCGTCTAAGCGAGGCTAAGCAATAAACTCGCCCCTAGACTAACGGGGGTAATTCAAGGTAGGATAATTCGGGGTAAAACAAGGATATAATGCATCAACGGTTGCAATCAACTCCTATACTTAATGCATCAATTATAAAGCATAATTAGACTGTTAGAAAGCATAGGTAAGTGATGCTCCGGGGCATGCCTTGCTCGAAGGTGTTTGGCGTAGTGATTCGGGGCACTCGGGTAGATCGTCCTCTCTGTCACCGGCTCCTCTTGAGTCCTTTCATTGCTTGGTCCTCCCTGGCTGGTTCTCCTCGAACTCCAAAGTCCGGGGGTCCTCCCGCGAACTTTGTATGATGCGATGCACGGTATAAACATAAAGAATGCATAGGTGTGATGCTCATGAATGAAGATGATTAACAAGTTATTTGTGAGTAGGTGCATATCTCCTCTCTAGTATACACAACTTCACTTTATTGAGTATGTGCATATCTCTTCTCTAAACACTTAGAGAAGTGTATAAAGAAGGTGGGCATGCACACACACAACACACATATATAAAAGAGAAGTAACACTACTCATAAGTCAAACATCACATTTCTGATTTGGCACTGTATAACATGACCAGCAAACAAAACATAATTAAAAGTGCTCAAAAAGCAATATCAAACTCATTAAAACAATTAATCCAAACCCTTATCATTTCATGTGAAATTAAAGGCTTGAACTGTGACCTCTGTCTAAATAGTCCAGAAAAATCTACAAAAATTACAGTAGCTACATCATGTTAAAATAGAGCCATGCTAAAATTTTCATCACATTCCATAGCATATCATGGCCTACAAAAAAATAACAAACAACAGGACAGAAAAGCACTTTTAACTACTTTGCACTGTGAAAAGTGTTAAACAACAGATTTCATATTTTTATTTAGAACTTCTTAGCACAATAGCAGTCATAAAAAATTACCAGGTCATTACTCCCAATAATTTATTTATTAAAAATCATTCAAGAATCAGCCCAGAATTGAATTTAAATCATATTCCAACATTTTTGCACAGGAACTACATGATACATATTTTTCCCAAAAACTACATCACATAACAAGTCTAACAAAATAAGAATCACATCTTTTCTGAGCAATATTCAATTTACTATGCATTTACTCAGTTTTTAGCATTTATAGCAATTAAATAAATATATACAGAAAAGTATCACCAAACATGCATCTCATAATTTTTTTACAGATAGATCTACTCATAAGAAACCTAGCAAAATAAGTCTCACTCAATTTGGATCACATTTGCCCGAGATACAAATTTAAAAGCGATTTAAATGCATTTCGGAAATTCTTTTTAAAAAGAAAACCGGCCCTAAACACTCGGTGCACCCGGTCCATTGGACCAGGGCTCACCGCCAGCGGGCCGGTGGGTCAACCGGCCCCACCGGTCGGCCCGGCGAGCCGGGGCGGCCGTTGGCCGGCCGGATCTCACCCGGCGGTGAGCTTCGCCCGGCGGCGAGGATAGCACCAGCGTGCTCCTCGCGCCAAAGCGCGGACCCCGATGGCACCGGCAGGTCGAGGGTCGAGCGAACGCCCGGAGCGATGCGGCGATGGCGGCGGCGCGGGGCTTCGGCACGTCACCCGTCGGCGGCTACTCCGGCGATGGCGTGGGAGCGGTGAAACGCTGGCGTGAGCTCGGCGAGCTCACGGCAGCCGGCCGAGGGGTTGGTTGCCTCAATTGGCAACCCGAGCCCTCGGCGGCGGTGGTAGCTACGCCGGTGGCGCGAACGCACGGCGGCGAGGCGGTGGTCCGCCACGACGAGCCCTAATCGCTCAACTAACTTGACTACCACGACGCCGCGACCACTAACACAAGAAACGCATCGACGTGAAGAAAGAAGAAGAAGAACGCCGGCGGTTCGCGCGAGCCGCAACGGCGGTGGAGTTTCGCCACGAGGTGAAGAAGACGGCCCGATTGGCCATTACCGAGGCGTTTGCCGGGCGATTAGCGGCGTACGGGCGTAGAGCGAGCGAGGCGAGCCGATTGAGGTTTCTAGCGCGGGGTTGGCGGCTTAGCGGCGGCGGAACACGCCGGCGACGACGATGGCGCGCTTGGCAGCCGCTACCGGGCCGGGCGTGCGAGAGAGAGAGCGCGAGAGAGAGTGGCGAGGCACGGGTGAGTGGGCGAGTGAGAGAGGCAGAGGCGGGCGGGGGTGTAAAGCGCCGCGGCCGCCGAGGTGGGCCCGCCGCTGGGAACGCCCACGCGGCGGACGCCGCGCGCGGCTTGCGTGGCGGCGTGGCGCCCGGCTCGGCTTGATGCGACCCGCCCGACGCCCTTGGCCTGGGCGGCGCTGCCGCGAGGGCACGGGCACGGGCGATGGGCAGTGGGCGAAATCGGCCGCTCGTTTGTCGTGAGAATTTCTTTTTTTTTGAATTTTTGAATTCAAATGCAAACCGATCAAAGTGCATCTTTTTGACCCATTTCAAGGCATTTTCATGAAATGTGCCCAAAATAAAAGTTGTAGAGAAATAAAAACTGAACAACTTTCATTTAAAGCCCAAGTCAAAATTCCAAACAGAGTTTGAATTACAAATTCATTTTGAATTAAGGGCAATAAAAAGGATTTTCCAATTATTTTATTTTTGCTCCAAAATGCACCAAATCTTTTGCAACAAAATTTGACAAATCATTTCAAATTGTTGGGCAAGTGGATTTAAACTTGATCAAGTGATTTGCAAGGTAATTAATTAACTAATTAAACAAGCAAGCAAGCAATTAAGAATTTAAATGCAAAGCACATGAAATGACAATGCATTTAGGGTTAGATGCTTGATGATGCTTATGCCATGATAAATGATGATCAAGTTAATTAATTAAGTGCCTAATGCAAGCTTAACACTTGAGGTGTTACAACTGCGGTAGGGCGTCGTGGCCCTCACCAGTCCCCGCCTCGCCGCCGTCTCGCCCCGCATTACCGCCATTACATTGTGCTAGGGGCGCCGCGGCCCTCATCGGTCCCCGCATCGCTGCCGTTTCACCCCATGTACAACAAGGTATAATCTTTTTCCCTCTTTTGGTTGGAACATCAGGAGTGCTTGTTTGATGTGCCAATTATTGTAAATCAAGACAACTGTTCTTTTTCCAATTTTCACAAAAATATTTGTCAGTTGGATGCAACATCAAGAGAACCTAGGCAACAATTTGTTTTGCAAATTATAATTTTTTTCATTTTGAAAGGATCTAATTGGCCTAGAGGGGGGGTGAATAGGCGTATCTAAAAACCTGAAACTCAAAAGCTCAAAGCGGAAGTTAAATACCTAACCGGTACCACCGATAGGTTTGGGCCGTCTTGTAAACACCCCGGTGTTACGTTAGCCTAAACCTGCCATGTCATCATCATCATTTCATAAGCATTCATGATTAGAGAACCCTAATGTAAATAATTAAAATGAGTTTATTAATTTTAGGATTGGTTGCGCCTCTGTTATATCGTATGTGTATATGAATGCCTTTAAACTTCACTCACATGTTTACTTTTATTAATAAGAACAATCAACTAAAATGAATCTTGATGTTTGCAAGTGTTTGGCTAACCCTAGCTCACACCCTAACCGTGTTTTACAAGTCAAATGAGGTGCAAGAAAGAATCAAATTTGAATTTGGAATTCAAAATCCCAAACCCTAGCTTGATGGCTAAGTGTGGGAAATTGAATTTCATTTTCAATTTTGATGAGCTAACCATAACTAATTTTCTAAATAAAAGTTGCTAATCAATGGCACCATTTCAAAGTATAAAGTTTGTACTTTGAAAGTATGCTAGTGGTTGGGTTTGAAAAGTGCCACAACTTCATTAATTAATTGCCCAAAAATCCAATTTGAAAATCCTTTTCAAAATCCAAATTTTAAAAGCCTTTTTGCCCCTTTTATAATTTCACCTCAAAATATTCAAAATTTGGGAAAACTCCAAAAATACAGTTTGTGCATCTCTTTGAGCTCTACAACTTTGGTATATAAAGTTTTTCAAGTTTTTGAATAAAATTTTAAGTAATTTCAAAAGTTCTTCAAATTGGGAATTTGCCCCTTTTGCATTTTAAACTTCAATTCAAAAATTATTTGGTTTCATGAAAAAAAACTTCCTAAATGAAAGTTGTAGACCTTGAAAAATAGAACAACTTTTATTTTTGGAGATTTTCATCTTTTATTCAAAATTTGAGAGTAATTTTAAAATCCCTAAAGTTAGGGTTTTGTTTTAAATTCAAATTTGAAGTTTAAATTCAAAAACCAGTTTGAATATGACAAAACTTCTTTAATGAAAGTTGTAGAGCACAAAATTTGGAGCAAACGGTATTTTGGGATATTTTTGTGTACAGTACAATTTTTGAAAATAATTTTGAAAATGGAGTTAAGAGGTGGCACCAAGCATACAAAGGTGAGGGGGGGACACCTCATCGGCGCCCATGCCGGCCGGCTGCCCGCCGCCGCCGCCGTGGCCGTTCGCGGCCCTTCCCGGGTTTCACGCGCCGCCAACCACCTTGCTGCCGTCGCGAAGGTGTCAGCTACCACGTCGACCGACGCTGGCTCTATAAAACCCCACGACGGCCGTCAATTTCTCCTTTCCATTCCCACTGTCGCCGCCGGCCGCCGTTGCTTACCGCTGCAATTCGCCCACCACCAGCCATCACCGTCCCGGTGCTCTCGCCTACGGCTCCGTTGCGTGGTTGCGCATCGTTTGAGCGCGTTGGGAAGGCTAGGATCACCGGAGTAGCCTAGACCGAGCCGTTGCTCCCGTCTCCGTTCACTTCGCCGCCAAGACGCCTTTGCCGCCGCTGGTCCCTCGCCTCGCTCCGTCTTATTTCAAACCAACACGAGCACCGTGTTGTGGTGAGCACCTTGAAGCTTTTTCTGTGCTTGATTTTGTTGGGGGTGCTCTGGTTGGCTCGATCACCGCGGGCCGCGCGCCGGCGAGCCGCCGTGGTCGCCATCCCGAGCGCTCCGGAGGTTGACATGGGGCGTATGGCACCTCGTTAGGTGCGGCTCGGTGAGAGGAAGCGAGTGGTGTAATCGGTTTTGTCAGAGGAGTCGCCGCCGGCGAGTACGGTCGGCCGCAGCGCCGCCGTCACTGTTCCCCGTCGAGGAAAGAAGAGGGAGAGGGAGAAGCTGACAGGCGGGGTCGCCTGTCAGTGAGAGAGAGGAAGGAGGCAGAGGCGGCCGCGCGGGTGAGACGGGCCGGGCCGGCACTGTGTGGGCCGCACAGTAGCCCAACCGAAGGGGAAAGTGTTTTTCCTTTTTCAAATTTGATTTTCCAAATGCAGCTTTCACCTTTTTGCTATAATTTTATTTGGGCAAGTAAAAATGTGCAAAAATATGATCTGTGCTCCTTGAGTGATGATCTATGTAGGAAAAATGCTAACTTTGTTTTTCCAATAAAAATTAATTGTGCAATAATTAGCTCCTTTAATTGATAAATGCAATTTCCATGATTTTTCATAATTAAAATATAAGTCCAAAAATTATGAGATTTGTTTTGTGTGCTAATTAGATGATGATGATCTTAATTATGAAGTTTGATTAGATTTTGACTAAGTTTTGTATTATGCTTAATTAATGCCTTAGTTAATTAATGTTTAATTAATTAATCATGTGGTTGATTAGGGTTTAATTAATCTCCAATTAGCAAGTTAATTAGTGGCTTTCAACGACTGTAAAAATGGTCAATAAATTAGTAATCACCTCTAATCACTGTTAGTGTTGCTTGATTTTGGGATTGAGTGATGACCCTAGGTCATTAACCCTAATGACCTTCGGCATTTTATGTTGATTACGTATCGTTAGTCCGTCGTCGTCGACGCTAGTTATACCTTCTTAGTGCAACTATACCGTGAAGGAAAGTTGTACTCAAGATCGGTTAACAATCGTTGCATCATTATCGCATGCTCTTTTATTACTGCACTGTAATCATGCATCTCAATCGTGTAGTTGATCCGACTCCCGTCTCTGAGGAGGGTTATCAGTGTGAAAAGGTCGGTCCGGATCTCAACAGCGTCATCACTGCACCTAACTTCGTCAAGCCCCAAGGCAAGCCCCGGATGCATTTAAACCCTTCCTTGTATTTCGAAAATCTTTTATATTGTATGTTGATGATGTGATGCATTAGGTAACAGGAGTTGTGTGATCACCTAATTTGGTGCATTTACCATACCTTGATATATACCCTGGATACCTGTTTTGATTTCAAAAATGCTAGTGCATGCTTAGCCCTGCAAATAGCACAGGCTTTATGAAATGTTTTTAAAGATGTGATAACAAAAGTTCCCCCTTGAGGGCAATTACGAAAACCTGATGTTACTTGTTGGTATCCCTTTACTTTGATCGGGTCAAGGGTACGCAACAAGAGCATGATGATGAGTAAATCGAGACCGGGTGGAGTGACTTGCACCGGGGAGGGGCTAGTGCCCCGGTGTAGTGTCGCCCACTTGTGAGTCGGTTAAGCACCGTTCGTTGCCTTGGCCCTTGGATCATGAGGTTATTGGATAGTACTAGTCGCATGCTAATGGCGGTAAGCTCCCTTGTATGATCCATACGAGAACGGACACCGGAACAGGAAGTAGCGTGTACCCACACTACGAGTGCACCCGTCGACGGTTGTGACTGACGGCGTAGGGAGATGGTGTACTGTACTCTTGTGGCTAGGACCCGTTCTGGCATGGAGAAATGCAAGCGTGAGTTGATATATGTAAGATGTTTGGTCCTGCATATATCGTGCGGCTAGGAAGCCCCAGCTGGGTATATAAAGCGATTCGAATCGTCGTGTGCTCCACGATATGGGAGCCGTGATCCTTGCACCAGCATCGTAGTAATAATGGAAGTTGATGATGGAAAGTTTTGAATCCGATACTTGGTTGACAAGTGATTGATGTAGTAAAGTAAGGACTGGCTTAGTCTCTTTTGCAAAGGTGTCATTTGATCTTGCTAAAGCCTCACCTTGATTCCTATTAGCCAGCATTCCTGAGTCTTCTCCCCAATTTTGGACGGGTAAGTCTTGCGGAGTACTTTTTGTACTCAGGGTTTGTTCAACCCCTGTTGCAGGTGAACCGCATGGACAAGAGTGCTACGGCCCTTGTTGCATGACGGTGATCGAGAAAGAGTCTACCGAGGAATAAGTTGTGTGGCCCGTGGGCAGGGCGCTTTAGTTGTTGTGATTGTAATAAAGTTAAGTAATGGTACTTCCGCTGTCTTGTAATAATGCTACTCCGGTTTGTATAAGTTTGACAAAAGTTTTGTAAATTAAGTTATTGTAAGTCTTCCGCTACTCTGGTATTTTGTATGAAAACTGTTGTAATACTGTGATGTCTCTGTAAGTATCGATCCTGGAGTGATCGTGGTTTATCGGGGATCCACCCGACAGAACATTCTAGGTTATGTGGTACTCAGAAACGCGGTGACAGAGGTCTTAGGGACAATGTCGGTACTTGTGGGCCATATAATTTAGAAGGTTACGCCCGCCACGAGGGTATCGTAGAGCGGTACTTGCAAAGATACTCACAGTATTACTTTTCGAAAACTTCAAAATGTTTTGGATCCAAAAGTTAAATGTGGTTTGGTCCAAATTGCTTCTGCTCCGTCTTAATTCTTTCTAGTAGCCTTACTAGGTGCTATTTAAAAGAGTTTTAAGCGGAGTATCATGTTGTTTTCTTTTTGCCCTATATTATTAAAAGAATGCTTATGTTACTTTAAAAAGTCTTTTGCTTGATCCGTAGGTTCGATCATGCATCATGTTTAATTCACGTGTTTAAAGAATCATATCCCCGATAACAAGTGATTGGGCTAAGTAAAATCAATCCTATTCTTGCTAGCCCTAGGATTTCCATCTTATAGGCTTTGCTTGTGTATAAATATGATCTCGTCTATAACAGATGTCTGGCAACACTCGTGCTGGTTCTTCACACGAGGGAGGTGAGGTCCCTCGGGCACCACCAAAGCACCACCGTCCTTATCAAGCCGCTGTGGCAGCTTTAGTCCATGCCACCATCGAGAATGCCCGTATGCTACGGGAAATGAGTCGAGAAAAATCAGAATGCCCCACATGAGAATCATGGTCGTCGTAATCACGACGAAATCACATATGCGGATTTTTCATCGAAACTCGTCCGCCCGGTGTTCACAAGGGCGGAGGAACCCCTAGAAGCTAATGACTGGCTTCGTATTATAAATTTAAAGTTTGACCTGCTAGAGGGTTGTTCCGACTTGTTGAAACCCAAGTTTGCTGCCCAACAGTTGAGAGGCCCTGCATCTGCATGGTGGGCAAATTTTCTCGCACGTCAGCCAGTTGGTCAGCAAGTCACTTGGGCCATGTTCCAAGATGCATTTCGTCAGCACTTCATTCCTGACGGGGTGATGCAAGCAAAGCTGGAAGAGTTTCTAGCCATAAAGCAAGGTGGTCGGTCAGTAGTGCAGTATGTGAATCTGTTTAGTCATCTATCACAGTATGCACCGGAACATGTGGATACGGACATCAAAAAAAAGAAATGTTTTATTCGGGGTTTAAAGAGTGATGTTGAAACCCACCTTACTGCAAATCCGAATGCCACATTTTATGAGGCTGTGGATATTGCAATATCTTATGAAAGATCCATGCTTAAACAGAAGAGTGAAGAGCGGCGTGCTTCCTCTAACCTTTCTGGCGGAATCCCGAAACGCCAGAAGGTTATATACCACCCGACTCAGCATACCCACCAGCAATCCCGCTATCCACAGCATCAACAAAGTCACGAATGTAATAACCTAAATTTTGCTTCTTTTGAAATAAACCTAAATTGATATAATTTAGTATTGTGTGCTCATGAGAATATAGGAAAAATAAAATTTTTCATTAAAATAAAATTTATCATAAGGTAGCGCAACATGTTTGTGCATATATGCCTTTGCATTTGATTTATTGCGATGAGCGTTTTTTTTCAACCAAAATTCAAAATGGAATTAAAATGTTTTGGAAATTAATTTTTAAAGTGGTTTGAAATTAAAAGAAGAGGAAAAAAAAAGAATTTAGAAAACTTTCCCCTCCCTCCCTTTCATTTTACTCGTGTCCAAGCCGGACTCCAGCCGAGATCAGAAATCGCCGTAGAATCCCATGATTCCCGGGTCCTGTGCGTGGATCACACGCCGAGCCTCCCTATAAGTATCGAGGAACCCCACGAATTCTTCTTTGCATCTCCGTGCTGCTTTTGCTAGCCCTAGCTCCATGCCGTCGCTCTTTGGATCTCGTCGGGGCCAGCGAGTCGCCCATTGCTCGCAGCACCCATGCTCGTCATCTGCTACCTCTCGCCGCCATTCGTGACTCCCGCCGAGCTTCGCCGAGGAACCCCCTTTGTTGACGCTGTCTGCCCCTTCTCCGCCGTTTGCAAGGCGTTGCCGGCCTGGGACCAACGTGAGGAAGTAGCAGACGCAGATTTTCTGTTGTCTCTCCTTCCGTCGTTGGACCACGCCATTGTTGGAAAGCCTGTGACCGGGGATCGACGTTCACCGGCCGACGACGCCACCTCGGAGTCTGTCGCCGCGACTTCGGCGTCGTGCGCTACTGGCAGCTTTGCCTCGCCTCCGTATGGAGCGCAAGCTGCAGCTGGTTCCCAGCTCATCGGCGACGTTATAGCAATCGTGCGGACAAGTTGTACGTGTGCGCATCGGCCGCTCACGTCTAGGAGCTAGCCTGCCGACGCCACATCTGCAGCATCAGCACTACTGTTCCGTCAAAAAAAACCATCTATGTGAGTGCCTTTCAGATTATCGTTTCTTTTCTAGTCAATTCTGTTCATGATCGTTACCAGACAACGATCATTGAGCTCACTTGCAAGCCGACTGCCTTTGCTGACTACACATTCAATTAATTCCACCGACCTCCATGCATTAATATATTCACACTACAAATTTCATATTATTTTAGCATTTGACTTGGAACTGTAGCAATAATATAGTGATTAACTATATTATTTCTATGCCATTGATCAGATCGTTAAAATACTATTTTATTTGTGAGTGACATATATTAATAAATCCTTGCCCAGTAGTATTTCATCTCCCTCGTCATGATTCTTTCTTTCTACTATAATGGTAGCAACGAGTCTATCTTTAGTATACTCTTTTTAAATTTAGAGAATTTGACTTTAGTTTTCTAATTTAAATGTAAGTGTGACTTAATTCAATTTAGGTATTTCTTTGAAATATCGTACACATGCTTTATGTAATTATAATTATAATAGATGAAGCCTATATTTTTTATTTTTCTCCTATAAAAAAAAATAAGCCAACCGTAGCTCCGATTAACATGACCTTCGCATCTATGTGCTCGTAGAAACACGTAGATTAGTTTTCAAACCTGTTAATTGATTGGTGTACTGTTCTAATTATAGCCATGTTTGCTATGCATGATTGCTCTCTGAAATGCGTGTTGTTGTTGTGTTGATCGAGTCTAGTCGGTGAGCTTTACGTGGTGATCAAGAAGCATATCTTTGGAGGATCTGAGTTGAACTTGAAGAAGGGGTCTAAAGTATAAGGCAAGTATAGTTTGGGTTTTTCTTTCTGTGACCATGATCTCGTAACATGAATAATGGAATATGCATTAACATTAAAAGATGATTTTATTACAGTTATAGAGATCTAGAGCTTAGTATTTTGTTGCTCTAGTTTCTCTCCATAAGGACTTATCGTAAGTGGTCACCGGGATTGACCAAGTACAACGGTGAGGGCTATATGGCTCGGCTTTAGCCAAGTATGAGGACCTTTTCTAGCTTGTTAGAGGTTACCGAAAGGCGCAAGAGGGGCTTTACACGATGGGCATAGCGTGGCTTCGTCCTCATGTGTTTTGCTGCGGTGTGAACCATTTGGAAGGGGATTCTATGTGCGCTTGTCGAGGAAACCTAGCGGCCCTAACTTGTTAGAGGAACCTTTGAAAGGCTTCGTAGTGAACCCTGCCGGCCTTCCTTGGTAGTGGGCTAAGAGGTTGGCCGCCTCGGGTAAAAGGGTAAATCACGACTCATAGTGAAAGTGTACACCTCTGCGTAGAGTTTAATAAACTGGTATACTAGCCGTGCCCACGGACACGGGCGGCCTTGGGGATTCTTATGGAATAGCTGATCACTGATGTATAATATTTAATTATGTTGCTTAATCATATTGTTAATTGTTGTGAATTATTCTTTATTCTTGTTCACTTGATCATGTGGTTATGGGAAGTGCTACTACCTTGTAGCTATACTTGCGGAGTTCGACATGGACTCACTCTTGCTATTCCTCCTACACCTCGGGAGAAGTTTAGGCTTGTGATCAACCGGTCGGTTGCCCCTCGTGGATTGGAGTCTTTGCCTGAAGATCGAGTGTTTTTTTTGTCTTCTATTTAAGGTTATATTCTTTATATGAATATTATATATATATGAAGCATTGTCTTTTGATATTACCCCTATTTGTAGTCATATATGAGATTTGACTTCTGGGCTCATATATGATGTGTATCTGGTTTTGTTCTTAAAACTGGGTGCTACAAAGTGGTATCAGAGCAATGTTGACTGTAGGACGCAAGGCTAGTTAGAACTGGTCGTTTTAGCATGCTTTCTTCTTTGCCTACTTCTTGCTTCACTTTGACCTTTGTTATTTTCTTAAAGGTATGCTTGTTCTGGTCTCTACTCTATTATAAAAGCTTGACTCCATCTTGATTCTTTTCGTTCTCTCTAAATAGATAGTTCGTAACGATAAGATCTCTCGCATCAACTCTGGAAAACCATGCCTGAATAGAGGATTCTATTGAGAAGCTCGTCCTATCACAACTCGACACAACTGGTTGGCGTAAAGAGTACCTCGTCACGATCTTTAGTGGCAAAGCATTCTTTCACCCTCGACTTATGCAGATATTGCATGATCGCTACCTTAATTAAGAAGCTAGAGTGGAATATAAGTGCACTAGGTGGACTCATCCTAGGTATGAAAACCACTGGAGTACAAAAGCACATGTCACAAAGTGGAATGAGTTTATTAGTTCATGTGTGGTGGATCCATTCACTTGTGTCCTGTTGATCGCTATAACATGCATGCTACCATATCGATCTTTGCTCACCAGCGCCTCTTGGAATACCATGGAAAACACTATGAAGAAGCTCTGGATGAGATTGATGAATGGAGGAGTCGTGCTGGACTGTTCAAGCTTAATGAAGTGGAAGATGTGCCACGTTCATCTTCACGCAAGGAGTGCTACCCGAATGCTCTACTGCAGTCGCACCGTGTTTAAGAATTAGGAGTTCATGTCTCCTATGTAATAAAAACGCTAGTGGCAATAGTTGAGTCGAGTCGAGTCAAGTTTATGTTCCTTGTGAACTTTTAATGATTACTTGGTTGTGTTTATGATTATGATTGTTTTGGATCTTTGTAATGATTGCAATGATCATGTGGAGTTTGTCCACAATTTCATTTAGTTTATAGGCTTAAGGTATAAGGATTTAATGAAATACATAGTTGGGTTATCCTTTTCTTCTGTCTCCTTTATTCTGCCCTTTTCAGAGCAACCTGCTTTCCTCAGCTTTTATCTCTGTTTTCGTGCAACCAAAAATCATGGAAAAATTCCGGAAAAAGTAGAATTCCATATCTTTCTTTGGGCACAAGAATCACCTTCATATCTATTTCGGTTTGGGAGATATAAAAATCACAAATTGATACAACTGTGATATCAGCAATATGGAATGGTTTCTGTTGTGTACAGTTTTCGACCAACTTAACTGCAGATTCGGGAAAAGTGTTCTATACAAAAGTTGTAGAGGATTTCATAATCTGTCCAACGGTATACGCTACAACTTTATTGGATTAATAGAACAAGAGCTATATCTGTTTTACTGAGCTGTTGTTTTTCATCTCGCAACAGAATCCAAATTTTTTTTTATTTTTGTTGCTATCTATGCACATGTGTTTCTGTTAGATATGAGAAGGTCTTCATGGTAGTTAGTTTACTGGAAGAAGCTGCAAGCTACCCTTGGTGTCCCCTACCTTATCTTTTCTTAAGGGGGTTAGCCAAGACAAAAGAGGTTGCAAGATGAAGGCCTCCTGCATTCAAGTTTGTCAATTGGAAGCCCGGATTATCTCTATAGTTGAGGAGTTACTATAGAGTGCGGTTACCTTTTCTCGGGAGAAGTGATTTGTTGGATCAACTATGAGGAGCTCCTGTATTTGTTAGAAAGGATGTTCGATTTAAGGTATCATCAATGTTCATAAGATAAGTTGGCATTGATGACTTTGGAAGGAGATATGGTGTGTCTATATATGATCTTATGGAGACTCAAAAATTTTGGTGATGTACCGAGCAGGACAAGTAAGTTGGGTTGAAGCAGTTCTCTTCTTGGTGGAATTGTGAAGAACTCGTGAGGATACTTGATGAGTTGAATCGGGAACCCATCCAAGGATATAGAGATGACCTAGTGTCGACTTTGGAATAGTAAGATAAGATACTATAATAGGGGTTTAACCACGACCATGTCAAAGAGGTAGCCAGGTATTACATGAGAAGGTATTAAGTTATTTGGACCAAGAAACCTTAGTTAATTTTAAAAAGGGGGGTAAAGACAAGGCTGGTGTAAAGCCTACACGACAACTTTGGATAAGAATTTTCCCATCTAATACTATCCACCTCATCAAAGTTGGGATGCGCTTTGTGTCTCAAGCTACTTGACATAAGGATTCTGAGATATGGATATATGTTGTGAAATGGGAAGACATTGTCTTAATAGGTCCAAGTGTGTGTTGTCTACCCGGATAATAAATGACATCTACGTGGATCTTAAGTATCTAAAGGATATGTTTACTAGATTGGTTTTGAGCTTGGGACATCCATCAATGGACTAAAGTTGGTCAAGATTTATGACTTTGAAAAGTGTTATCGTCCGAAGAAGTAAAAGTTGTAGCCGAAGCCATTAGCAAGGGAGAATTTTTTTTTTTTTACTATTGAAGATTCAGATGACATCAAGGAATAAAGGACTCTGTTGGAAATTGTGCTACTTGAACTGAGGATAGTTACTGATGCTTTAGAATGGGTAATATAGCATAGTTTGGAATAGGAGATTCCCAAAGGCCTTTTGGAAATGAGAATGAATGAGATAATTGATCAAACCGATAGATCATTACATTTCACTTTGGAACGAGTCTGAGATTCTGGCTGTCAATGTGGCCACATGAGCATAACAAGAGTTAAATAGAGGATATTGGCATAGAGGTTCATTGCCAGATCGTTGGAACTTATGTGTCTCAAGATGACAGCTTTGGGAAGGACAATTAGTTTGATGTTAAGCTTGGGTTCACAACTTGGTATGTGGGTTCATACAGGAAATTCCAAAGAGGAAAAGAGAAGTGGCATGGTAATTGGAGTTACCCGAATAATTGTTGGAATATGTGTGGTGGCACATGCCAAAGTTGGAGGAAGGTTGGTGTGTGCTTAAGGAAGAAATACCGTTGTATAAGTTAAGGGTAATAAAGGATTTTTATCCTGTGAAGTATGATATCAACTATGGAAATAGTTGGATGAGTTATTTGGAGCAAGATTTCACTACATGCAAAGCACTATGGAGTCATGGTTAAGAAGATGGAACTCCTCAAGAAAGTGAAAAGGTTTCGAAGCCAGAGTATATCTATCTCTTTTATCACCATCTTCCGAATCTCGGGACGAGATTCATCTTAAGGGGGGTAGAATTGTAATAACCTAAATTTTGCTTCTTTTGAAATAAACCTAAATTGATATAATTTAGTATTGTGTGCTCATGAGAATATAGGAAAAATAAAATTTTTCATTAAAATAAAATTTATCATAAGGTAGCGCAACATGTTTGTGCATATATGCCTTTGCATTTGATTTATTGCGATGAGTGTTTTTTTTCAACCAAAATTCAAAATGGAATTAAAATGTTTTGGAAATTAATTTTTAAAGTGGTTTGAAATTAAAAGAAGAGGAAAAAAAAAGAATTTAGAAAACTTTCCCCTCCCTCCCTTTCATTTTACTCGTGTCCAAGCCGGACTCCAGCCGAGATCAGAAATCGCCGTAGAATCCCATGATTCCCGGGTCCTGTGCGTGGATCACACGCCGAGCCTCCCTATAAGTATCGAGGAACCCCACGAATTCTTCTTTGCATCTCCGTCTTTGCTTTTTTTGCTAGCCCTAGCTCCATGCCGTCGCTCTTTGGATCTCGTCGGGGGCCGCCGAAGTCGCCCATTGCTCGCAGCACCCATGCTCGTCATCTGCTACCTCTCGCCGCCGTTCGTGACTCTTCTCCGCCGTTTGCAAGACGTTGCCGGCCTGGGACCAACGTGAGGAAGTAGCAGACGCAGATTTTCTGTTGTCTCTCCTTCCGTCGTTGGACCACGCCATTGTTGGAAAGCCTTGTGACCGGGGATCGGCGTTCACCGGCCCGGCGACGCCACCTCGGAGTCTGTCGCCGCGACTTCGGCGTCGTGCGCTACTGGCAGCTTTGCCTCGCCTCCGTATGGAGCGCAAGCTGCAGCTGGTTCCCAGCTCATCGGCGACGCGTTATAGCAATCGTGCGGACAAGTTATGCGTGTGCGCATCGGCCGCTCACGTCTAGGAGCTAGCCTGCCGACGCCACATCTGCAGCATCAGCACTACTGTTCGTCAAAAAAAAAACCATCTATGTGAGTGCCTTTCAGATTATCGTTTCTTTTCTAGTCAATTCTGTTCATGATCGTTACCAGACAACGATCATTGAGCTCACTTGCAAGCCGACTGCCTTTTGCTGACTACACATTCAATTAATTCCACCGACCTCCATGCATTAATATATTCACACTACAAATTTCATATTATTTTAGCATTTGACTTGGAACTGTAGCAATAATATAGTGATTAACTATATTATTTCTATGCCATTGATCAGATCGTTAAAATACTATTTTATTTGTGAGTGACATATATTAATAAATCCTTGCCCAGTAGTATTTCATCTCCCTCGTCATGATTCTTTCTTTCTACTATAATGGTAGCAACGAGTCTATCTTTAGTATACTCTTTTTAAATTTAGAGAATTTGACTTTAGTTTTCTAATTTAAATGTAAGTGTGACTTAATTCAATTTAGGTATTTCTTTGAAATATCGTACACATGCTTTATGTAATTATAATTATAATAGATGAAGCCTATATTTTTTATTTTTCTCCTATAAAAAAAAAATAAGCCAACCGTAGCTCCGATTAACATGACCTTCGCATCTATGTGCTCGTAGAAACACGTAGATTAGTTTTCAAACCTGTTAATTGATTGGTGTCTTGTTCTAATTATAGCCATGTTTGCTATGCATGATTGCTCTCTACGAAATGCGTGTTGTTGTTGTGTTGATCGAGTCTAGTCGGTGAGCTTTACGTGGTGATCAAGAAGCATATCTTTGGAGGATCCGAGTTGAACTTGAAGAAGGGGTCTAAAGTATAAGGCAAGTATAGTTTGGGTTTTTTCTTTTCGTGACCATGATCTCGTAACATGAATAATGGAATATGCATTAACATTAAAAGATGATTTTATTACAGTTATAGAGATCTAGAGCTTAGTATTTTGTTGCTCTAGTTTCTCTCCATAAGGACTTATCTGTAAGTGGTCACCGGGATTGACAGTACAACCTGTGAGGGCTATATGCCTCGGCTTTAGCCAAGTATGAGGACCTTTTCTAGCTTGTTAGAGGTTACCGAAAAGGCGCAAGAGGGGCTTTACACGATGGGCATAGCGTGGCTTCGTCCTCATGTGTTGCTGCTGCGGTGTGAACCATTTGGAAGGGGGATTCTATGTCTGCTTGTCGAGGAAACCTAGCGGCCCTAACTTGTTAGAGGAACCTTTGAAAGGCTTCGTAGTGAACCCTGCCGGCCTTCCTTGGTAGTGGGCTAAGAGGTTGGCCGCCTCGGGTAAAAGGGTAAATCACGACTCACAGTGAAAGTGTACACCTCTGCGTAGAGTTTAATAAACTGGTATACTAGCCGTGCCCACGGACACGGGCGGCCTTGGGGATTCTTATGGAATAGCTGATCACTGATGTATAATATTTAATTATGTTGCTTAATCATATTGTTAATTGTTGTGAATTATTCTTTATTCTTGTTCACTTGATCATGTGGTTATGGGAAGTGCTACTACCTTGTAGCTATACTTGCGGAGTTCGACATGGACTCACTCTTGCTATTCCTCCTACACCTCAGGAGAAGTTTAGGCTTGTGATCAACCAGTCAGTTGCCCCTGTGGATTGGAGTCTTTGCCTGAAGATCAGAGTGTTTTTCCGCTGTCTTCTATTTAAGGTTATATTCTTTATATGAATATTATATATATATGAAGCATTGTCTTTTGATATTACCCCTATTTGTAGTCATATATGAGATTTGACTTCCTGGGCTCATATATGATGTGTATCTGGTTTTGTTCTTAAAACTGGGTGCTACAAAGTGGTATCAGAGCAATGTTGACTGTAGGACGCAAGGCTAGTTAGAACTGGTCGTTTTAGCATGCTTTCTTCTTTGCCTACTTCTTGCTTCACTTTGACCTTTGTTATTTTCTTAAAGGTATGCTTGTTCTGGTCTCTACTCTATTATAAAAGCTTGACTCCATCTTGATTCTTTTCGTTCTCTCTAAATAGATAGTTCGTAACGATAAGATCTCTCGCATCAACTCTGGAAAACCATGCCTGAATAGAGGATTCTATTGAGAAGCTCGTCCTATCACAACTCGACACACTGGTTGGCGTAAAGAGTACCTCGTCACGATCTTTAGTGGCAAAGCATTCTTTCACCCTCGACTTATGCAGATATTGCATGATCGCTACCTTAATTAAGAAGCTAGAGTGGAATATAAGTGCACTAGGTGGACTCATCCTAGGTATGAAAACCACTGGAGTACAAAAGCACATGTCACAAAGTGGAATGAGTTTATTAGTTCATGTGTGGTGGATCCATTCACTTGTGTCCTGTTGATCGCTATAACATGCATGCTACCATATCTGATGCTGCTCACCAGGCGCTACTGGAATACCATGGAAAACACTATGAAGAAGCTCTGGATGAGATTGATGAATGGAGGAGTCGTGCTGGACTGTTCAAGCTTAATGAAGTGGAAGATGTGCCACGTTCATCTTCACGCAAGGAGTGCTACCCCGAATGCTACTGCAGTCGCACCGTGTTTAAGAATTAGGAGTTCATGTCTCCTATGTAATAAAAACGCTAGTGGCAATAGTTGAGTCGAGTCGAGTCAAGTTTATGTTCCTTGTGAACTTTTAATGATTACTTGGTTGTGTTTATGATTATGATTGTTTTGGATCTTTGTAATGATTGCAATGATCATGTGGAGTTTGTCCACAATTTCATTTAGTTTATAGGCTTAAGGTATAAGGATTTAATGAAATACATAGTTGGGTTATCCTTTTCTTCTGTCTCCTTTATTCTGCCCTTTTCAGAGCAACCTGCTTTCCTCAGCTTTTATCTCTGTTTTCGTGCAACCAAAAATCATGGAAAAATTCCGGAAAAAGTAGAATTCCATATCTTTCTTTGGGCACAAGAATCACCTTCATATCTATTTCGGTTTGGGAGATATAAAAATCACAAATTGATACAACTGTGATATCAGCAATATGGAATGGTTTCTGTTGTGTACAGTTTTCGACCAACTTAACTGCAGATTTGGGAAAAGTGTTCTATACAAAAGTTGTAGAGGATTTCATAATCTGTCCAACGGTATACGCTACAACTTTATTGGATTAATAGAACAAGAGCTATATCTGTTTTACTGAGCTGTTGTTTTTCATCTCGCAACAGAATCCAAATTTTTTTTTATTTTTGTTGCTATCTATGCACATGTGTTTCTGTTAGATATGAGAAGGTCTTCATGGTAGTTAGCTTACTGGAAGAAGCTGCAAGCTACCCTTGGTGTCCCCTACCTTATCTTTTCTTAAGGGGGTTAGCCAAGACAAAAGAGGTTGCAAGATGAAGGCCTCCTGCATTCAAGTTTGTCAATTGGAAGCCCGGATTATCTCTATAGTTGAGGAGTTACTATAGAGTGCGGTTACCTTTTCTCGGGAGAAGTGATTTGTTGGATCAACTATGAGGAGCTCCTGTATTTGTTAGAAAGGATGTTCGATTTAAGGTATCATCAATGTTCATAAGATAAGTTGGCATTGATGACTTTGGAAGGAGATATGGTGTGTCTATATATGATCTTATGGAGACTCAAAAATTTTGGTGATGTACCGAGCAGGACAAGTAAGTTGGGTTGAAGCAGTTCTCTTCTTGGTGGAATTGTGAAGAACTCGTGAGGATACTGATGAGTTGAATCGGGAACCCATCCAAGGATATAGAGATGACTTAGTGTCGACTTTGGAATAGTAAGATAAGATACTATAATAGGGGTTTAACCACGACCATGTCAAAGAGGTAGCCAGGTATTACATGAGAAGGTATTAAGTTATTTGGACCAAGAAACCTTAGTTAATTTTAAAAAGGGGTAAAGACAAGGCTGGTGTAAAGCCTACACGACAACTTTGGATAAGAATTTTCCCATCTAATACTATCCACCTCATCAAAGTTGGGATGCGCTTTGTGTCTCAAGCTACTTGACATAAGGATTCTGAGATATGGATATATGTTGTGAAATGGGAAGACATTGTCTTAATAGGTCCAAGTGTGTGTTGTCTACCCGGATAATAAATGACATCTACGTGGATCTTAAGTATCTAAAGGATATGTTTACTAGATTGGTTTTGAGCTTGGGACATCCATCAATGGACTAAAGTTGGTCAAGATTTATGACTTTGAAAAGTGTTATCGTCCGAAGAAGTAAAAGTTGTAGCCGAAGCCATTAGCAAGGGAGAATTTTTTTTTTTTACTATTGAAGATTCAGATGACATCAAGGAATAAAGGACTCTGTTGGAAATTGTGCTACTTGAACTGAGGATAGTTCTTGATGCTTTAGAATGGGTAATATAGCATAGTTTGGAATAGGAGATTCCCAAAGGCCTTTTGGAAATGAGAATGAATGAGATAATTGATCAAACCGATAGATCATTACATTTCACTTTGGAACGAGTCTGAGATTCTGGCTGTCAATGTGGCCACATGAGCATAACAAGAGTTAAATAGAGGATATTGGCATAGAGGTTCATTGCCAGATCGTTGGAACTTATGTGTCTCAAGATGACAGCTTTGGGAAGGACAATTAGTTTGATGTTAAGCTTGGGTTCACAACTTGTTATGTGGGTTCATACAGGAAATTCCAAAGAGGAAAAGAGAAGTGGCATGGTAATTGGAGTTACCCGAATAATTGTTGGAATATGTGTGGTGGCACATGCCAAAGTTGGAGGAAGGTTGGTGTGTGCTTAAGGAAGAAATACCGTTGTATAAGTTAAGGGTAATAAAGGATTTTTATCCTGTGAAGTATGATATCAACTATGGAAATAGTTGGATGAGTTATTTGGAGCAAGATTTCACTACATGCAAAGCACTATGGAGTCATGGTTAAGAAGATGGAACTCCTCAAGAAAGTGAAAAAGGTTTGAAGCCGAGTATATCTATCTCTTTTATCACCATCTTCCGAATCTCGGGACGAGATTCATCTTAAGGGGGGTAGAATTGTAATAACCTAAATTTTGCTTCTTTTGAAATAAACCTAAATTGATATAATTTAGTATTGTGTGCTCATGAGAATATAGGAAAAATAAAATTTTTCATTAAAATAAAATTTATCATAAGGTAGCGCAACATGTTTGTGCATATATGCCTTTGCATTTGATTTATTGCGATGAGTGTTTTTTTTCAACCAAAATTCAAAATGGAATTAAAATGTTTTGGAAATTAATTTTTAAAGTGGTTTGAAATTAAAAGAAGAGGAAAAAAAAAGAATTTAGAAAACTTTCCCCTCCCTCCCTTTCATTTTACTCGTGTCCAAGCCGGACTCCAGCCGAGATCAGAAATCGCCGTAGAATCCCATGATTCCCGGGTCCTGTGCGTGGATCACACGCCGAGCCTCCCTATAAGTATCGAGGAACCCCACGAATTCTTCTTTGCATCTCCGTCTTTGCTTTTTGCTAGCCCTAGCTCCATGCCGTCGCTCTTTGGATCTCGTCGGGGCCAGCGAGTCGCCCATTGCTCGCAGCACCCATGCTCGTCATCTGCTACCCTCGCCGCCGTTCGTGACTCTTCTCCGCCCGTTTGCAAGACGTTGCGGCCTGGGACCAACGTGAGGAAGTAGCGACGCAGATTTTCTGTTGTCTCTCCTTCCGTCGTTGGACCACGCCATTGTTGGAAAGCTTTGTGACCGGGGATCGACGTTCACCGGCCCGACGACGCCACCTCGGAGTCTGTCGCCGCGACTTCGGCGTCGTGCGCTACTGGCAGCTTTGCCTCGCCTCCGTATGGAGCGCAAGCTGCAGCTGGTTCCCAGCTCATCGGCGACGTTATAGCAATCGTGCGGACAAGTTGTGCGTGTGCGCATCGGCCGCTCACGTCTAGGAGCTAGCCTGCCGACGCCACATCTGCAGCATCAGCACTACTGTTCGTCAAAAAAAAACCATCTATGTGAGTGCCTTTCAGATTATCGTTTCTTTTCTAGTCAATTCTGTTCATGATCGTTACCAGACAACGATCATTGAGCTCACTTGCAAGCCGACTGCCTTTGCTGACTACACATTCAATTAATTCCACCGACCTCCATGCATTAATATATTCACACTACAAATTTCATATTATTTTAGCATTTGACTTGGAACTGTAGCAATAATATAGTGATTAACTATATTATTTCTATGCCATTGATCAGATCGTTAAAATACTATTTTATTTGTGAGTGACATATATTAATAAATCCTTGCCCAGTAGTATTTCATCTCCCTCGTCATGATTCTTTCTTTCTACTATAATGGTAGCAACGAGTCTATCTTTAGTATACTCTTTTTAAATTTAGAGAATTTGACTTTAGTTTTCTAATTTAAATGTAAGTGTGACTTAATTCAATTTAGGTATTTCTTTTGAAATATCGTACACATGCTTTATGTAATTATAATTATAATAGATGAAGCCTATATTTTTTATTTTTCTCCTATAAAAAAAAATAAGCCAACCGTAGCTCCGATTAACATGACCTTCGCATCTATGTGCTCGTAGAAACACGTAGATTAGTTTTCAAACCTGTTAATTGATTGGTGTACTGTTCTAATTATAGCCATGTTTGCTATGCATGATTGCTCTCTGAAATGCGTGTTGTTGTTGTGTTGATCGAGTCTAGTCGGTGAGCTTTACGTGGTGATCAAGAAGCATATCTTTGGAGGATCTGAGTTGAACTTGAAGAAGGGGTCTAAAGTATAAGGCAAGTATAGTTTGGGTTTTTCTTTCTGTGACCATGATCTCGTAACATGAATAATGGAATATGCATTAACATTAAAAGATGATTTTATTACAGTTATAGAGATCTAGAGCTTAGTATTTTGTTGCTCTAGTTTCTCTCCATAAGGACTTATCTGTAAGTGGTCACCGGGATTGACAGTACAACTGTGAGGGCTATATGGCTCTGGCTTTAGCCAAGTATGAGGACCTTTTCTAGCTTGTTAGAGGTTACCGAAAGGCGCAAGAGGGGCTTTACACGATGGGCATAGCGTGGCTTCTGTCCTCATGTGTTGCTGCTGCGGTGTGAACCATTTGGAAGGGGGATTCTATGTCTGCTTGTCGAGGAAACCTAGCGGCCCTAACTTGTTAGAGGAACCTTTGAAAGGCTTCGTAGTGAACCCTGCCGGCCTTCCTTGGTAGTGGGCTAAGAGGTTGGCCGCCTCGGGTAAAAGGGTAAATCACGACTCATAGTGAAAGTGTACACCTCTGCGTAGAGTTTAATAAACTGGTATACTAGCCGTGCCCACGGACACGGGCGGCCTTGGGGATTCTTATGGAATAGCTGATCACTGATGTATAATATTTAATTATGTTGCTTAATCATATTGTTAATTGTTGTGAATTATTCTTTATTCTTGTTCACTTGATCATGTGGTTATGGGAAGTGCTACTACCTTGTAGCTATACTTGCGGAGTTCGACATGGACTCACTCTTGCTATTCCTCCTACACCTCAGGAGAAGTTTAGGCTTGTGATCAACCAGTCAGTTGCCCCTGTGGATTGGAGTCTTTGCCTGAAGATCAGAGTGTTTTTCCGCTGTCTTCTATTTAAGGTTATATTCTTTATATGAATATTATATATATATGAAGCATTGTCTTTTGATATTACCCCTATTTGTAGTCATATATGAGATTTGACTTCCTGGGCTCATATATGATGTGTATCTGGTTTTGTTCTTAAAACTGGGTGCTACAACGAACCTTATTACTACTCACCACAGCAGCAGCAAGTCCACAGGCAACAGGTGTACACTCACCCTACTGCCCCAACCCATCCCTAGCAGCCGAATACCCAGGGTATTCGAACTCCCACTCCACCAGCTCCCCGGGCACCATCCACTGGTAGAGGTCCCTGCTTTAACTGTGGAGAGTCCGGACACTTCATTCAAAATTGTCCTTTTCCAAAGACGAGTGATCCCAACTTCCAACAAGGATCTGGTAACCAGCAATATCAGAACCAAGGCAGAGGTAAATCACAGTATGTCCCGAAGGTGAATGCCGGGAGGAAGACTGGGCGTGTATATCATGTCCAAACTGGGGATGTTCTTGCAGGAGAGCCTGTTCTTATGGGTATGTTCCCTGTCACCAGTCATTCTGCAATTACATTATTTGATTCTGGTGCATCACATACATTCATCAACCGTACTTTCGTTGAAAAGCATGAAATCCCCATAAAAGAAATCAAGGATATACCTGTGTTCTGTGAGTTTCCCGACGTATTCCCAGAGAAATTCTTGAATGAGCCTTTCCCGGAGTTCCTTCCTTCCTTCACCTAAGCCACGATTCGTTTCTAAGAATTGTGACTTTCTGAAAACATCAGACTTGTAATATGAACCCTTCTACCTCCCTTATGAAACCATGTAAGGTGTGTCTACTTGATACATTTCCTTTTCCATTACTTAGCCCTAAGCTTTGAATCTCGGGACGAGATTCCTTTTAAGGGGAATATAATGTAACACCCCCGGTGTTACGTTAGCCTAAACCTGCCATGTCATCATCATCATTGCATAAGCATTCATGATTAGAGAACCCTAATGTAAATAATTAAAATGAGTTTATTAATTTTAGGATTGGTTGCGCTCTGTTATATCGTATGTGTATATGAATGCCTTTAAACTTCACTCACATGTTTACTTTTATTAATAAAAACAATCAACTAAAATGAATCTTGATGTTTGCAAGTGTTTGGCTAACCCTAGCTCACACCCTAACCGTGTTTTACAAGTCAAATGAGGTGCAAGAAAGAATCAAATTTGAATTTGGAATTCAAAATCCCAAACCCTAGCTTGATGGCTAAGTGTGGGAAATTGAATTTCATTTTCAATTTTGATGAGCTAACCATAACTAATTTTCTAAATAAAAGTTGCTAATCAATGGCACCATTTCAAAGTATAAAGTTTGTACTTTGAAAGTATGCTAGTGGTTGGGTTTGAAAAGTGCCACAACTTCATTAATTAATTGCCCAAAAATCCAATTTGAAAATCCTTTTCAAAATCCAAATTTTAAAAGCCTTTTTGCCCCTTTTATAATTTCACCTCAAAATATTCAAAATTTGGGAAAACTCCAAAAATACAGTTTGTGCATCTCTTTGAGCTCTACAACTTTGGTATATAAAGTTTTTCAAGTTTTTAAATAAAATTTTAAGTAATTTCAAAAGTTCTTCAAATTGGGAATTTGCCCCTTTTGCATTTTAAACTTCAATTCAAAAATTATTTGGTTTCATAAAAAACTTCCTAAATGAAAGTTGTAGACCTTGAAAAATAGAACAACTTTTATTTTTGGAGATTTTCATCTTTTATTCAAAATTTGAGAGTAATTTTAAAATCCCTAAAGTTAGGGTTTTGTTTTAAATTCAAATTTGAAGTTTAAATTCAAAAACCAGTTTGAATATGACAAAACTTCTTTAATGAAAGTTGTAGAGCACAAAATTTGGAGCAAACGGTATTTTGGGATATTTTTTTGTGTACAGTACAATTTTTGAAAATAATTTTGAAAATGGAGTTAAGAGGTGGCACCGCTACGGTGAGAGGGGGGGACACCTCATCGGCGCCCATGCCGGCATTTTGCCGACCGCCGCCGTGGCCGTTCGCGGCCCTTCCGGGTTTCGCGCCGCCAACCACCTTCTTTGCCGTCGCGAAGGTGTCGGCTACCACGTCGACCGACGCCGGCTCTATAAAACCCCACGACGGCCGTCAATTTCTCCTTTCCATTCCCACTTGCCGCCGCCGGCCGGCCGTTGCTTACCGCTGCAATTCGCCCACCACCAGCCATCACCGTCCGGTGCTCTCGCCTACGGCTCCGTTGCGTGGTTGCGCATCGTTTTGAGCGTTGGGAAGGCTAGGATCACCGGAGTAGCCTAGACCGAGCCGTTGCTCCCGTCTCCGTTCACCGGCGCCGCCAAGACGCCTTGCCGCCGTCGCGTCCCTCGATCTCTGCTCCGTCTTACTTCAAACCAACACGAGCACCGTGTTGTGGTGAGCACCTTGAAGCTTTTTACGTGCTTGATTTTGTTGGGGTGCTTGGTTGGCTCGATCACCAGCGGGCCGGCCGCGAAGCCGCCGCGTGGTCGCCATCCCGAGCGCCCGGAGGTTGACATGGGGGTATGGCACCTCGTTAGGTGCGGCTCGGTGAGAGGAAGCGAGTGGTGTGTCGGTTTTTGTCGGTCGAGTCGCCGGCGGGTACGGTCGGCCGCCGCCGCCGCAAATCACTTGTTCCCCGTCGAGGAAAGAAGAGGGAGAAGGAGAAGGCGACAGGGGTCGCCTGTCAGTGAGAGAGAGGAAGGAGGCAGGGCGGGCCGGCGCGCTTGCTGGTGAGACGGGCCGGGCCGGCACGTGTGGGCCGCCGATAGCCCAACCGAAGGGGAAAGTGTTTTTCCTTTTTCAAATTTGATTTTCCAAATGCAGCTTTCACCTTTTTGCTATAATTTTATTTGGGCAAGTAAAAATGTGCAAAAATATGATCTGTGCTCCTTGAGTGATGATCTATGTAGGAAAAATGCTAACTTTGTTTTTCCAATAAAAATTAATTGTGCAATAATTAGCTCCTTTAATTGATAAATGCAATTTCCATGATTTTTCATAATTAAAATATAAGTCCAAAAATTATGAGATTTGTTTTGTGTGCTAATTAGATGATGATGATCTTAATTATGAAGTTTGATTAGATTTTGACTAAGTTTTGTATTATGCTTAATTAATGCCTTAGTTAATTAATGTTTAATTAATTAATCATGTGGTTGATTAGGGTTTAATTAATCTCCAATTAGCAAGTTAATTAGTGGCTTTCAACGACTGTAAAAATGGTCAATAAATTAGTAATCACATCTAATCACTGTTAGTGTTGCTTGATTTTGGGATTGAGTGATGACCCTAGGTCATTAACCCTAATGACCTTCGGCATTTTATGTTGATTACGTATCGTTAGTCCGTCGTCGTCGACGCTAGTTATACCTTCTTAGTGCAACTATACCGTGAAGGAAAGTTGTACTCAAGATCGGTTAACAATCGTTGCATCATTATCGCATGCTCTTTTATTATCGCTTTGTAATCATGCATCTCAATCGTGTAGTTGATCCGACTCCCGTCTCTGAGGAGGGTTATCAGTGTGAAAAGGTCGGTCCGGATCTCAACAGCGTCATCACTGCACCTAACTTCGTCAAGCCCCAAGGCAAGCCCCGGATGCATTTAAACCCTTCCTTGTATTTCGAAAATCTTTTATATTGTATGTTGATGATGTGATGCATTAGGTAACAGGAGTTGTGTGATCACCTAATTTGGTGCATTTACCATACCTTGATATATACCCTGGATACCTGTTTTGATTTCAAAAATGCTAGTGCATGCTTAGCCCCCGCAAATAGCACAGGCTTTATGAAATGTTTTTAAAGATGTGATAACAAAAGTTCCCCTTGAGGGCAATTACGAAAACCTGATGTTACTTGTTGGTATCCCTTTACTTTGATCGGGTCAAGGGTACGCAACAAGAGCATGATGATGAGTAAATCGAGACCGGGTGGAGTGACTTGCACCAGGAGGGGCTAGTGCCCTGGTGTAGTGTCGTCCACTTGTGAGTCGGTTAAGCACCGTTCGTTGCCTTGGCCCTTGGATCATGAGGTTATTGGATAGTACTAGTCGCATGCTAATGGCGGTAAGCTCCCTTGTATGATCCATACGAGAACGGACACCGGAACAGGAAGTAGCGTGTACCCACACTACGAGTGCACCCGTCGACGGTTGTGACTGACGGCGTAGGGAGATGGTGTACTGTACTCTTGTGGCTAGGACCCGTTCTGGCATGGAGAAATGCAAGCGTGAGTTGATATATGTAAGATGTTTGGTCCTGCATATATCGTGCGGCTAGGAAGCCCCAGCTGGGTATATAAAGCGATTCGAATCGTCGTGTGCTCCACGATATGGGAGCCGTGATCCTTGCACCAGCATCGTAGTAATAATGGAAGTTGATGATGGAAAGTTTTGAATCCGATACTTGGTTGACAAGTGATTGATGTAGTAAAGTAAGGACTGGCTTAGTCTCTTTTGCAAAGGTGTCATTTGATCTTGCTAAAGCCTCACCTTGATTCCTATTAGCCAGCATTCCTGAGTCTTCTCCCCAATTTTGGACGGGTAAGTCTTGCGGAGTACTTTTTGTACTCAGGGTTTGTTCAACCCCTGTTGCAGGTGAACCACATGGACAAGAGTGCTACGGCCCTTGTTGCATGACGGTGATCGAGAAAGAGTCTACCGAGGAATAAGTTGTGTGGCCCGTGGGCAGGGCGTTTTAGTTGTTGTGATTGTAATAAAGTTAAGTAATGGTACTTCCATTTGTCTTGTAATAATGCTACTCGGTTTGTATAAGTTTGACAAAAGTTTTGTAAATTAAGTTATTGTAAGTCTTCCGCTACTACGATATTTTGTATGAAAACTGTTGTAATCTTTGTGATGTCTCTGTAAGTATCGATCCTGGAGTGATCGTGGTTTATCGGGGATCCACCCGACAGAACATTCTAGGTTATGTGGTACTCAAATACGGTGACAGAGGTCTTAGGGACAATGTCGGTACTTGTGGGCCATATAATTTAGAAGGTTCTACCACAGTACTACCGGTTGGGGTCAACCGGTACTACCGATGCAAACCTACTTTTGGTACTACCGGTAGCCCTCTTGAAGCTACGAAATCGAGGAGAATAGTGAGCTTTGAATCCGGATCGTGTTTTACCCCACACTCCTTGATGGATTTGATGATGATGTTGAACTTCCCTTGGCTTGCCTCTTCACCAAATCGTAGATCGAACACCTACCACCTGTGAGAGAGGGATAGAGAGAGAGGAGGAACACAAGACAAGCAATATATCTCGAGTAATCACAAGCAACAACAACAAGCACACGGGACACACGATTTATCCCGAGGTTCAGCAACCCCACAAAGGAGTTCCTACGTCCTCGTTGTTGAGGTGACCACTAAGGTCGGAGTCTTTTGCACCTCCTTGCCTCCCTCGAGCAACCACACAGGTAAACTCGAGATTTCCACTAAGAAGAATAGGGTGGTACAAACACTTCGAGGTGCCCTCACAAGTCGAGCAACACGGGCAACCACGAAGAACGCCTAACCGGCTAGGGTTCCAAGAACCCAAGAGTAATAAACACAAATCAAGCCGACTAGAAGGGGAAACCAAGTGCTCAAGTTGCAAATCGAAGCTTTCCGCTCTCAAATCTCTTCTCTCTACTCAAATCTTGCAAGGGAATGAATCTTGGAGCAAAGAGAAAGAGAGAGAGGGTTAGTCAATGCTTGGGAGCTGCTTTCTCAGATGGCAAGACGAAGGAATGGCGTGGGTAACGGTTAGAAGTGAAGGAGAGGGCTATTTATACATATACCCGCGGAGGCGGTACCGGTACTACCGGTGGTAAACACCGGTACTACCGGTCCTTAGGGTTTCTGACCGTTGGAGCTTGCCTACAGGCACAAAAGTTCGGGCGCAAAAATGACCTACCGGTACTACCGGTGTTCCACCGGTACTACCGGTGGTTACCGGTACTACCGGTGAAAGACCGGTACTACCGGTAGTTCAAGTTTGCGCCAAACGGAGCCACTGAGGACGTGCGCAAATTTGACCTACCGGTACTACCAGTGTTCCACCGGTACTACCGGTCACCACCGGTACTACCGGTCGAAGACCGGTACTACCTGTAGTTCATTTTTGCGTCAAACGCTGCGCAGGAGCAAAGCCTACCGGTACTACCGGTGAAGGTCCACCGGTACTACCGGTCCTCCCTGAGAAGCAAGAAACACCTTTCTAAGTGCGTGTGAGTGCAAGGGTGTCTCTCAAGCGCATAACTAAGATCAAATTGAGCACTATATCCCCATCTAGCTAGTCTAATATGTGTCCCTCTTGATAGTCGGAGTTTCCTATAACTCAAGATCAAAGATTAACTCTAATGGAGCACTTGAGCCGAAATGCCTTTCTCTTGTGGAATTGAGGGGTGCTAAAATCACCAAATATTATCGTTCAAATCTTTCAACGGACTAATACATGTGTATACACTTAGATAAACATGTTAGTCCCTAATTTGATTGTCATTAATTATCCAAAACCCACATAGGGGGCGAATGCACTTACACATTTTGGTTGCATCCCCAGGGGAGCGTGGGCTGCCGCCGCTGCCGCCTGGCGAGGTCGCCATCGGAGGTTCAGATGTGGAGATGGAAGAGAGATGAATGTTGATCCCTGCAAAGAAGCATGCCAACAGCGCTAAGGAGATGTAAGATTTGGAGCCCTCCCTACTGCTTTTAATTTCAATTGATGCACTGCCTTTTCATTCATTTGATATGATCGCTGCCACCTGGCGAGACTGCCACCGGAGGTTCAGATGTGGAGACGGGAGAGAGATGATGAGCTGAGCCCTCGTAAAAGAAGCATGCCAACAGCGCCAAGGAGTAAAATTTGAAACCCTCCCTATTGCTTTTAATTTCAATTGATGCACTGTCTTTTTGTTCATTTGATATGATCCACTACACATGACTGCATGGGGTCTTTATTTGTAATTTAAAATTTAGCATTTTTTGTTAGCCACTATGATTGTAATTTAAAATTTAGCATTTTTTGTTAGCCACTGTGACTTGAGATCTTTAAATTTGATTCTAGAACTACAATGCCATGTGGCCGCAGATTTGCGAGAGGAGCAGTGCCAAATTGATTTGAAGGTGTGAAATTTGACCAAATTCATTAAACGGAAGAAGCATAATCGTGCATGGTAGGCCTGGCATGAATTCAGCCAAATCTTAGTGTGTTAGGAAAATGATTATGTTTCGAAGACTTCTTGTCCTGGTGACGATGATTTGATAAAAAACATGACTAGATGTTTTATTGTCTTTTGGTTATTTTGATGTGTGTATGTACAAAATTTTAACGTAGTATTAGCATGGGCTGATAGAGTTAACTCCTTCCAATAAATTATTTTTAAAAGAGACTCACACGTCCACGGCTACTAGAAGTTAGAACTTGGTTAATTGGATATTTATTTATTAAGTATGCAATGTGCTAATGATACGTGTGATGGTGATCAGTTGATGCGGTGGAGGTGATTTTAGGATTCGTGCAAATTCCAATTATACATGTTGTATTATAATCAGTGTAGTTGCAATGTAAATCATTGAAATGTAATTTGAGGACGTATTAGCTTGTGATATCTTTAGGTGGTTCTCATTTGCATATCCGAATAAAGTCGTAGCGTTAGCACGGGGCCACGGGCACTATACTAGTCGGTTGAGGTAAAGCAACCCTCTGCCAAATATTACTTGCTTTTTTTGAAACGCCAAATATTTTTTTTTTTTGAAACGCCAAATATTACTTTTTTTTTTTTTTTTGACAAGAGCCAAATATTACCTGCTTGTGCTTGGCACCATCGAGCTCGTTACAGGCCGGGGAGGCCGGAAAGAAGAGTGGCGAGGTCAGTCAGGGCTGGGCTCATCAGTATGGGCCGGCCATGGCGGGATGGGTCTCGTGGGCTGGGTTCATTCGTGTGTCCTGTCTCCTGTGAGCGGTGGGCCGTCGGACCACGGAGCCACAGCGTAGGCCCAAACACGCAAAGAGGATTTTTTGTCGTTGGAAGAGCAGTTCTCACTCGCTGACTGATATGTTGTCTTGTTTCATTTCGTGTTGGAAAAGGTCTATTTTATTACCTACTTAAACTACAATCGTAGTCTATTTTTTCTCCTCGAACTCAACAACCAGACATCTTACCCCTTGTTAAAAACTTAAAACGATTCAACTTATATACTTGTTTTGTTTTGATGTGGGTTTGAAGGCGGTTCGTTTTCTAGTTAAAAATTCTAATACTTGTCTTTTTCTAGTGAAGATCATACTTGTTTTGTTCTTAGTAAGGGGTTTCCAATCCATAAGTTTTGCTCCTCTGCTGCAGCTGTACCGAACACTCCCAAACTGAAACCTGAGGTCCTCCAGTCCATGTGTAAGTTGCATCAGCAGACCGTGAGATACTGAGAGGTACCGTTCGGTCCTTCTAGAACATTTTCAGGAAAGAACGAAGAGGAAGCTAGTCTAGTACCATAAGATTTGGCCTCAACCAGCCAAGATTCTACTAGTGAAATTCGTGATAAGATAGAATCTTTTGGACAGCTGAGGCTCACAAGCATAAGGAACAGCCGGCACCGACCGAATGTCCCATCCCATCGATATTAGATGCAAAGACGGTTTCTTTCTCCTTTTTCAAACGTGAGATGAAATCTTCCCTTCTCCTTGTAGTACATGCACATACACACGCAGGGATGAAAGGGAGTTGGACGAACGAAGCAGAGCCGTCAGTGGGTAAAAGTTCCGGCGCTGCCTTTTTCCAATTCCCACTTGCAATTGCAACTGACTGCCCCTTTTGTTCAGAATCCTGTCACTTCTTTTCTTTATTTGTCAGTTCCATTCTCGGTGAACAAATTCTCCTGGAGCTCCCTCCAAACCAAATTCTCTTGTATAAGCTTTATACGGAGAATATTAGGTCGGTCTAGATATTACTGTCATTGTTCATGACAGTGTCCGAGCATTTTTGCTTTCGTCCATCCCATTCAAGAATCGAGTGCCATTTGACCATGGCCAAAAAGGTCCTTTTGGAAGGGCACAAGACCAAGTTTCTCTTTTCCTGTGCGTGCGTGCGTGCGTTCGTGTGTGTGTATATAGAGAGAGAGGCCCTGCAATTGATCCTCGGTAGTTCTGTGGTTTTCAGATATTCAGATCAACAACAACAGCAGTAGTTGCAAGGAGATCGCTCGACGATCTTGGATTCTTGAATTGTTGATCGATGGCGCTGAGGAGAATCATCAAGGAGCTCAAGGACCTGCAGAGGGATCCGCCCACGTCCTGCAGCGCAGGTATGCATATATATGCATGTTTCAGTCTGTCAGACTGTCAGTGAGTTTGATATCTAGAGACGGTGAGATAAACAAGCTCGATCAGTCGGGGACAGACAAAAAAGAAAAGGAGGATTCAGTCTTCAGAGTTCATCAGAGTGAATGAAATTTGTTTTCTGACAAAAATTGAATGAAATCTTGTGCTGCTCATGCAGGGCCTGTGTCTGACGACATGTTCCACTGGCAAGCGACCATCATAGGACCCAGTGACAGCCCCTACTCGGGGGGCGTCTTCCTGCTGACCATCCATTTCCCTCCGGACTACCCCTTCAAGCCCCCCAAGGTCAGTCTGCCAGTCTGACACTCTGAATCTGATGTGTTCTTCATCTCTAACTCTGATTGTCCACTGAACTGAAGAATCCACAAACTCTGCTCACTAAACTGAAGAAGAATCTCATCACATGCATGGCAATGAATGAATGCAGGTGGCGTTCAAGACGAAGGTGTTCCACCCGAACATCAACAGCAACGGGAACATCTGCCTGGACATCCTGAAAGATCAGTGGAGCCCGGCGCTGACGGTGTCCAAGGTGCTGCTCTCCGTGTGCTCGCTGCTCACCGACCCCAACCCGGACGACCCGCTCGTCCCGGAGATCGCACACATGTGCAAGACTGACCGCCTCAGGTACGAGTCCACCGCCAGGGGATGGACGCACAAGTACGCCATGGGATGATGAATTGAACCTATGGGCTCGCCGCGCCATGGCGCAGCCTGCAATGCAAACGAGTGACGAGCTAGACGGTGAGCCAGAGCCGCCGGCGAGGCAGTGAGCAAGTTCGTATCCGCCGAATGTACCACAACAATCACATATAAATCACAATAAGATTTCGTTTTTATTTGACTTTGATGGCCTTTTGTGTCTCAAGAATCCAAGTGTTGCTGCATTGGTCAGGAATGGCGGGTCACTCTGTTGTATTGAATTTGTTTTGTGAAATGAAACTCCTCTCCAGGAACACTCAACAACGACGCTTTGGCCGAGTGGTTAAGGCGTGTGCCTGCTAAGTACATGGGGTTTCCCCGCGAGAGTTCGAATCTCTCAGGCGTCGTTTTTTTTTTTTCATTTTTTGTTTTGCCTTTTTCCCTTTTTATTAATCGCGCTACCGTGTTAATTCTTCATTTCTGTTAGAACACTGGCGGAGTCTCCGGCAGAACTACCTACAAATTTCAGCATGTTTACCATCTTTCATTTCCCCTCCACGATTAAACAAAACTATAGCATTTGCATAATTTAAACCAGCATAGCAGACTTAACATATTATTACAACACAATATAAATTTAAATTTTAAATTCCAAAATTCAAATGTCAAATTGTCCATATCAACAGAAAAAACTAAAATTATCGTACTGTTTGGCCGTTGCTTTGTGTTTGGTTCGGCTTAGTAGTAACAGATTACAGTGCAACCCGATCCAGCCCAATACAACTCCATTCCTCCTCCCCACCCCACATTAACCACTCGCAGACCCTCGACCCCCGTGGTTTCGGTTCCGCGTGAACCAAACAGATCATGCTTTCGGTTCCCCTGCAATGGCTAATGCCGGTAATCCATTGCATTGCTGTTCCAGCACTCACCACCGAACCAAACAGCACATGCTTGGCAAATACAACCACACTACGAGTCTACGACACGCCGCCATTGAGGGAGCCATTAAGTCCAAAAGGGAAGTCCCCAAATCCATAAGGCCTCGTTCGTTTCGGCCTGGAATGGCCCGGAACGTGGCCTATTCCGCCCGGATCGTTATGGCCCGGTTCGAAGTCAGCTCGGGCCAGGAATGGCTGTTCGTTTAGATACGGCCCGGAATAAAAATTGGTCAATCCAGGCCTTTCTTCCGCTGTTTCGGCCCGGAATGGAGACGGACCCTTCTATGTCCGGAACCAAACCTGGCGACCGCGCGGCGTGAAGGGAGGCGACGTGGTGTGAACGAAGGCGACGGCAACGCGAGGAGAGGTGACGGCAGGGCAGCGCGAGGCGACAGGATTTATCCCAGGCTAACCGAACAACAAATAGGAGCTAAGGGGATTGGTTCTGTCAAGGAATGAAACCACCCCAGGGAATGAGTGGCACCAGGGGGATCAACTAATTCCCTGTCTAGATTGGTTCCCTGTCTGGAATGGTTCCGCAGCTGCCGAACGAGGCCTAAATCTTCAGAATCCACGGCCGAGCATCCTGTCCTCTCATTTGAAGGCCATTAGCTTCCTGGTGTCCTCAACAGTTGGTGGCGACGTCAAGTACTGATCTCCAAATACATCCATTATGGTTTGATAGAATGTTGAAGGTCTTAATCATTGTGCTCTCTGCTATCCTTACTACCTCATCTATTGAATCAGTGGCCAAATCATATGCAAGCATACCGAATGAACCACCGGCTTTCTACAATGCATTTGCACCAAGAAGCTCTATAACATTTGGCCTTCATCATGAGCTTCCACACCATCAACAATCCGCAAAAGGATATTTCTTGACATACGAAAGCTTTTCCTAAAAACACATTTCATTGTACAATGACATTTCTCATCGTCGTCGAACAAAACAATCTGTAAACGACCATAATACATATGAAATTCACACAATTTCATAAAACTAATAGCAAGGAGGGCGTAGGGTAAGGAGGAAGAGACATGATCGGACGGGGAGGAGACATGAATGAACAGGCCGGGAGAAGTCGGAGTTGGGTGCAGAGACGGCAATGACGATCGGCAAGGAGTAGTTGGGGCAGGCATGGCGGGTAATGAAACCGACCGAGCAGAAAAATACGAGTCCCCTACTCACCCATGGGGATGGATAGCGGGAGGGAGGATTTGGATCGCCCTCAAATTGAGGAGGGTGTTGGAGGCCAAAGGCAGTCGAACCAGGTGCACACACAACCTTTCTCTATTTCTTTAATCCTTTTAGCTTTTAAATTGCATCTATAATCATTGATAAGCCACTTAATTAATTTCTTGGGCAGTTGCCCAATAGATAATTATCCTTTGATCCATGTACATTTAAATAGTGGAATTTTGTTTTTTGTTTCCCTCTTTTCCAGGCTGCTGCATACCATTTCCGCGGATTGATCCTGAATTAGGAGAGACTGAAGTTCAAAGGGATGGCCATAACTGCTATGCAAGCATCTGAAGAATAGATCATCTACCTAGATGTGTAGTTCAAGAATAGTTTGTGCTTCAAATACTCTGAATAAAGCCTTTGCAAGCCCAAAATTGCAGACCTCGAATATCCCTTAATTTCTGTTATTTTTATCTCCTTCAAAAAAAAAAATTTTCTCGAAAACGCAAAAGACTTGCGCTTCTTTTTCATTAAGAAGAAGGATGCAAATGCAATGCAAAACAACGGGGCCGGGGTGGATACAAGTTTTGAAATACGCAACGCCACCACCGGCCAAACACACACAAATGAGAAAAGAAAGAAAGGCCACCTCCGGCCCAACAAACATCCAGCGGAGCGGGGCTCACGCGAAGAAACTACCCTGACAACAAAGGTACCGACGGCTACGAAACGGAGCATCGGGGCGGCAGACAAGATAGGGGGGCTCATGGCGGCCTCACGGAGCCTTCAAGAAGGGGATGGCGCCCTCGGACGCCAACTCGAGGTGCCCCGCCGGAACGCCGTTCTCGAGCCCGCCCGATCGCCAAAGACGGACGGGCGGGTCGACGACGCCGCCGGGGAAGGGTATGACGGGAGCGCCACCGTCGCCGCTCCCGAGCGAGCCCAAGGAGAACTGGTTTACACCATCGCCGTCGTAAGTAGCGGTCGGCCGCTGAAGAGTAGCCGCGGTAGTCGTCGCAGGATAGTTGGGGCAGCGTGCGGTGGGCGGGCAGCCCGGCCATCGACCCACCCCGGGCGGGATGACGGGCCCCGTAAAGGGAGTTGGCGCGCGCGGCTGGCCCGCCCTACCGCCCAACCCCTGTCATCGGCATGCACCCCCCGCCCGGCCGAGATCCCCGACCTCAAGGCCGGGTGGGCAATGTCGCCGGAGGAGTCGAAAACGCACAATGGGGGGGCGGGGGCGGGCGGCAAAATTTTGTCCAGAGCCATGTTGGAGTGGAGGAGAGTACGCGAAACCCGTCCACCGTCTCGACCGCCTCGACGCACCGGAGTTTGGAGCGATGGCCTCCCCGCTGCACGCCCCGGCCGAGCCCACTCGAGGCCAGGGGTGCGGCGGGAAAGGTGCATCCGAGCGGCCTTCGCCGGTGAGCCTCGAGTCGCGCCGTGGTCTTGACAAGGCTGCGGCCGCGGGGCGCTGGGGGACTAAGCGGGAGGCCGGCCACCGCCGCCATGGATCCGGGGCCATTACCCCACGACCGCCGGAGCAGGCGGACCACGCCATTGGCAAAACCCCCCCCGCCGCCGACAGAGGAGAAGACGGCGCCGCGAGGACCATCCCGCCGCCAAGAACTACCCCGCTGCGCCGGAGTTAAGATTGGGGGCATCCCCGCCGCAACAAACCCTAGCCGAGGCCCCCCGCCTCAAGGCCGGGGTAGCTGGCGATAGGCGCAGCGAGGCGGTGTGGCACCGAGACGGCCCGGCATCACTGCCTCCCGGCCCCCGAGGGTAGAGGGGGGCCGCGCAGTCGGGATCGCTCTCGCGGCCGGCGGGCAACGAAGGAGGAGCGGGAGGTAGCGAGGAGAGCGGCACACGGCGTCGCCCGGCCGAGGCGCCCGCACCTCGGGACCGGGCAACCAAACAAGGCGGCGTCGCGGGGGGGCAAGCCGGCGCTGGCCACTAGGCTGCCCCCTCGACCGCCGGCCACCGCCGGCGCCGAAGAAGAAAGGGGAGGGGGCACGCCAAAGGCCGCCGCTGCACCGTGTTGGGGCCCCGCCTCGGACCGCCGGCCCCGCCGGCGGCCGTGGATGGATGGGGGGGGGGGGGCCGCCGACGTGCCATGGCCGGGGCGGCATGGCGCCAGAGAGCCCCCGGGGCGAGGCCCGCCGGCCGCCGGACGGCGCCATAGCAAGAGAGAAGTAGGGCGGGCCCCCGCCTTAGCGCAAAGACCGCCGTGGCCTTGGCTGCCGTCGTCGTCGTGGAGGAGGAGGTGAGGCCACGCCGCAGCGGGGGGGGGGTGAGGTGGGGGGCCTCGTCGCCGAGATGGCCTCGCGACCTGCTTTGCCGCCGCCGGCCCATGCTGGGGCCCAGCCCGCGCCGCCGCCGCGGGGCGCGAGCGCGCCAGCCCTAGGTCCGCCGCCCGGCCGCTGGGGAGCCGGGGAATGGGCGATCGGCCGCCGCCGGCCCCAAATCCTAGCTCGGACCCGCCGCCGCTGGGGGGGGGGCGCCAAAGACGCCGGCAGGGCGAAGCTCCGGCCGCAGGCCGCGGATCCGGCCTTGGCGGGCCTGGATCCAGCGCCCGCCGGCCGGACCCCGCCGGTGCCGAAGAGGATGAAGGAGGGGGAGGAGAGGGCGCGGGGGAGGAGGACGGGGAGCCGCCTTTTGTTGAGCGCTCCCCCCCCCCGCCGCCGCCGGCGAGGAAGGGCGGCGGCGACCGGCGGCGCTTCGGAGCGGGGGGGGTTGCCGGGCGGCGAGGGGCCCCAGGTCGCCTCCCGGGGGAGACGACGCGGGGGAGCGGGGGGAGCTCTTGCCTCCAGTCACTACTGGAGATTCCCTTCAAAAAATTTTCAACATCCAATATTATATATATCTCAGTGCATATCTTATTGCTAAAATACATTTATCAAACTAGAAGAACTATACCTGGATGTGTCATGCCGTCATGGCCAGTTATGGTCTCTGCGATGTTTCATCCTAAGCCTTTGACTCAAGTTTAATTAGCGTATTGTTATTTATATGGTCTGCTTTTCTTTAGAAAGGTTGTCATATGGCATGCTTTAACAACATAGCTCCATACCTATCGGAACTTGCACATCTGATTTTTTTTGTTGTTTCTCCCAAAATTCCTCCACATATACTCTATTGGAACAAACTAACCCCAATCCAGAGTAAAAGGATAATGATTTAGATACTGACCCAACAGCACTAAGAATAAGAGAAAAAGGCTAGTAAATAATAATGGAATTGTCACTTCGAAGTAGGAATTTGAAGGCCTTGCGGAATTGCAGGTGGTGGTGGTGGTGTCTTAATAAAATTAAAAAAAACCTTGATTGTATCCGGTGGCAAATATACATTGCCTTATTTGTTACGTCTTCAATGATTGTATGCTCCAGAAACCAGCTTTTGAGTTAAACGAAAAATATTTCTTGGACGCTTACTGCTCACATGTGATAGTTGACAGCATACACAAGCTTGTATGCTGCCATTTGTTCTCCCTTGTGGCTTAATCACTGATTGCGAAGTGTCTCAGTTTTAAGCGATTATTACAATCTAACCATGCATTTACCCAAACCTTCTACGGTCTTATGGAAAATTGAAAGTACATGCTGAGGTAGTTCTTATTTTCTTGTTGTTCCTACCTATTTTCCTCTGCTCCCTCTTGTCTTCCGCCTTCTGGTTAGTGCTTCTTCACCACAATATCGGATGAAACCTTCAGCGCAGCCAGCCAGCACTGAAGCTAGCACCTCCCTCTTGCTTTGTGACATCAAGGCTTCCTTGTAGCGTCAAAAAGATGCCCTCATGTATTTATGTATTCAGAGAGTATATTTGAATTTATTGTTCTAAAGAAAAGGGCCTTATATTATGTAGGCATAACGTCAGGTGATGTCATGAAGGTAACAACGAACCGAGAGCTAGGAATCTATATACCATGTTCCACACACTATCACCACCTTCTGCTCCTTCTCCGTGCTCGCCGTTGTCGACCAGCTCATCGACCTCCCCATCATCACGCTCTGCCTCCAGACTGACAATGTTGAGCACGCCACCACGTACCTCCACCTCACCATGAACGCGTCGGTGGCGCTTGCCGCCGATGTCTCCCGGCGCCACGACAGGCTGGGTCGGCAACGTTGTGGCCGCGGTCTCCGCGTGACCGCGTCGGTGTTCGGGCAGGAGCAGTTCCTGCTTTGGATGCACTCCGCGGACCACGCCAGCCTCGAGGGCCACTACCACTGGCTGCTGCAGCTGTTGGTGGCGGTATCCCTTGTCACGGCCGCCGCCAGCGCCGTTCTGCCGATGAACTTCGACTCTTCGAGGCAGTGGTGCGGTCGTCGTTGGTGTTGCTACAGGGAGTCAGGGAGTGTGGTTCATGGTTACGGGCTCCGTGGCTCGGTCGGCAGTCTGCCCGTGCAGCATCCTGTGCGCGCAAGTGCGGTAGTCGCGCAGCCTGCGCCCATGTCAGCACTGCCCGAGACATCTCGCCGGGCAGCTGACGGCGAGACCGTGTGCGTGCGGCGGCGTACGGGATTGGGAGGGAGAGCGGCGGGGGCTGCAGCGTTCGAGCTCCACGCCTGGGCCGGGGTGCTGCCGTGCTTGTACCCGTCGCTCGCTGGCGACGACAGAGGAGAAGATGAAGAGGCCATCGTCTAGAAAGGTCGATGCTGTGTCTGTGTCTGTCTCTGCTTTCGGAAGGCACGATCAAATAAATTGTAGTCGTGGCTAAAGGAGATGCTGGATACGTGGCCATTTCATTGCTGGATACGTGGCTAAATGAGGTGCCGGAGACCATGGTATGAAATTCGTCAAGTAAAAGATTTGATTTGCGGCCTCGTCCGCTCAGGCAGTCTGGCCTCTGCATGCAGATACAACTTCTCTTGTTCCTTCTATTTTTGCACTCAGTTTAGTTGTTGTCCGTCTAGATATGTTCGATGGAATGCACTCATTTTATTTGTTCTTCATCTAGATGATATGTTATTATTTTCGACAGAATTTGAGATTGAGATTGGTAGCTAGCTGATCCATACAGATTGTACATTTCTTTCTGAGTTCTGAGTATTGCTTCACTGATCTAAGAGCATTTCCACACCTCCTACACACTCCGTTGTAGTCTAGCTGGTTAGGATACTCGGCTCTCACCCGAGAGACCCGGGTTCGAGTCCCGGCAACGGAATTTTTATTTTACACCTTTTTCTTTTTTCTTTTTTCTTTAAAAAAAAAGTAGATACAAACGGTCGGATTATTTCGAACACAATGAGCGGGGTACAAAACAAAACTCGGGATTGATCGTTTTGTTCGCACAAAGCCACAAACTGACTCCAATCTGCAGCGGCACTGGCAATTCTAGCAAGACTGGATGGACCGTGTCCGTCCATCGTCCAACAAACACCATTGGGACCTGGACGTGCACTACACCACCACATGTCCACAGCCAACCCACATGGACATGGTCTTCTAAAGATTATATACTGCTTCTTTAAGGTCTGTAACCTTCAGAAATGCAAATGCCAAATGGTATCATATCATAGATCATGAATATTCTTCTGTTGCAACTGCCAACTTGCAAATATGCTCTCCATGACCCTACATGCTACCATATCATAGTACCAGTGCAAGCTGTAAACCAAGGAATCATATACTGTATCCAGTCCAAATAAACAAGTCAAACCACTAGGGATGCTCCATTTGCTACCCAATACTGAGAACTTGACAGGGAAACAAGGAGGGACAGCATTGGCGTACTGGCATGGCCACCATATAATGGGAAGCATAATTTTCCATTGAAGTGAAATAAGTAAAAATAAAACTTAGTACGATTACATCATGTCTACTTATGGAACAGAGATAACAGGATACTTTTTTTTTTGCTCAAACAAGGGAAATACCTTCTAAGCAAGTTACCTAATTGCCACGACTTCGTCAGTCACACACCAATAATCACAAGGCAGGAAGGAGGAAATGAAACAAACATATCGCTCAATGCCTCGACAAAGAGATGAGAACTCGCTGCAGCCGCCAGTAAACCTAGGGGGTGGGACCATCCATTGCTGTTTCGCTGAAGCAAGACGCGACGATAATAAAACCATGGCACTTTCGCCCTTGTTTCTTTGTCTACTGATGATTAGATCACAAAATGGAGCACGCCCCCCTCTGCGCCTTTTTCTTCTTCTTCGCCTTTGGTGGCTGCAGCACAACCTTTATCGCCGCATCAAAGACACCCTTTACGTTCTGCAATTCAGAAGGGAACAAAGATGCAGTTTGTTAGTATCTCACATGGTATCGCATGTTCAGCAGATGATTGAGCAGATGGCAATACTAGTTGGGTCTTTGAGCTGCATTCGATGTAGTATGGTGCGCCTATTTGCTTTCTTAGCTCCTCTCCCTATAGATGGAAAGGCAACCATGTGTCAGACAACAGAGTCACTGGACCAGAAGAAAATCAGGACAATTGACTACATCTCAAAGCATGTATGTACTACTCCTAGAGCAAACAGGGCAGTAAACCACCCGTAACCATACCTGAGCAGTAGTGATAGGGACAGCACCAGGATGGTCCACAAAGAACTGCTTGTCATCTCGAAGATCTGTCAGTGAAATGGTGCATTGTGAAAATATAAGGATGTGCAGCTTGCAATCTGAGGCTTTATGCTTGAAGTGGGTTCATGTAGAAGTTATGTCACTAGTTAAATATTATAAGCATTGTAAGAACATAGAACAATAAGGAAAATCAGTGAACTTAACAGGAAAAATAGCAAACTTAGGGACAGCTAACCATTACCTGCTGCATTGGTTGTCAATAACCAAAAGTACAGTAAATTCAAATAGGTATATATTTACAATATTTTGTAAACCACGCAGGAACCCTGCTTTTATCTTTCTTTAGGGGGAAAAAGGTTTTTACAGAGTACTGGGGTTAACAGTTCACCAAAAGCACAAACACAAATTCAGGCAAAATCGAAAGCGACGAATACTCGATCCATGCTTTTATCATGTACATATTTTTGTCATCATAATATGGTATTATAATAACATTGCCAAATTAATGCACTGTTATTATAAAAGTAACTGCCAAATGTGATCCTGAATAACAACTTCAAATCATTTCATCTATCAAAAACTAGCATAATGAATCATACAAGAAAAGAAGGTTGAATTCCACAAAAAAAAAGGACTGAATCATTCTTACCAAGCTTTGTCCCTACAAGAATAATTGGCACACCAGGTGCATAATGCTTCAGTTCAGGTATCCACTGAAAATAGAAAGGGGTACAGAGTCAGCAAGAAGTTCGGGAGCATCTATGGATTAATCCTATTCAAGAATGGATTTTGGAGATCTGTTTCCAGTACAATTTTAGTAGAAATTATTTTACTGAGAAAAAAGTAATCACTCTGAATATGGTCAAACCAGAAGCAATGAATTCTATCACATAATTAGCTAAATGAAGACTATCAGGTAAATGAGCTAAAAACAAGCACGTCCAGCGAACACTGGGATAAAGTGACATGTCGAGCAAACAAAACCAAATGTACAATATAAGAATCAGTGTCTTACCTTCTTTGAAACATTCTCATAGCTGGCCTTACTAATCAGTGAGAAAGCCAGAAGAAAAACATCAGCTCCACGATAGCTCAGTGGTCTCAGTCTGTTGTAATCCTCTTGACCTGTTGCAGTGTAAAGATGGAAGTTTTAACCAATTTGATGAACAAGGACAAAGGATATGCACAAGGAAGGAAAAAAGAGCATCATAAGTAGCAAAACAGGACAGCACAGCTAGTCACCTGCAGTGTCCCAGAGGCCGAGGTTGACAGTGTTACCATCAACCACAACGTTAGCACTGAAGTTGTCGAACACCGTCGGAACATAGTCCTGGCAGAAGAGCAATGGCGACAACAGTAAGTGTACTAAATATCACTAAAATCGCAACTAATTATTTCATAAATTGGAAAAATGGGTAGAGAACATGGGAGAGGACAGGAGGGAATGAATGAAGGCACATCGCACGCCACTGTAAACGCAAAGCAACTAGAAAAGTTTGTCTGGTTGTCTGAGGATAACCCTACCAAAATGATACACTAGACCCTTCACAAGCATGATGAGGGCGGTCCAGAGTGGTCCTACGGATGGATATACTAGCCCATGGTCATGCTTGCTCAGGGCTCCAAGCTAATCTACCACAAAGCACACGTGAAAATCAAAATCCCATCTTTCGAAGAAAAAAAAAATCCAGTGCAATGGATATACAACACTGGTACATGGCAAAAAAAAAAAATCTTGAAAGAGATACAATTGTCTATATGAAAAGGAGGCATCGGTAAAAAAGTTCCAGTGCCATGGATATACATACTGGTATATGGTCAAAAAAATTTCTTTGAAAGAGATATTTTGTATTGGAAAAGGAAGAGGGGGGGCATGCGTGAAAAGCTAGCGTCGCTTTTGGTGCAACAACCAGTGTGGAATTGCGTGAAGTGAGGCAATGGCAATCCATTTCACCAACCATACGGAAGGCGTGAGTAGTGGAGGAGGAGGGTACAAGGCAGGCAAGCAGCCAGGCCAGGCAGGTAACTAAAAAAGTCGGGAAAGTGATCTCTGTCCGGTTGATGAAATGAAACGGATCGAGGCTGGGAGCAGGTGCAGCTGGTACAGGGAAAGCGAACCAGACATATTAGCAAGGGAATCCACATTTCCCCCAAATTTTTCAGAAACCAACTCCTATATGAATGTAATGTAATTTGTACACGAACGAGGCAATCCCTGCAACCCTAGCGCGTTCAGGGTCTGATCTGGGAACAGCGTAAAAGATCCCCTTTCGGTTTCCTCCAAAACCAAAGGGCAGCTGGAGTCGTACGCGACCGACGAACCCTAATAATTTAAAAAAGAACAAAAGGTGGCAGCAATCCGCAGCCGCATTGTGGTAACCGGGGCGGAATTGAGGAGCGCGGAGCGAATCGAGGACGTAGGCGGGGAATTTCCACCGAATCCAGCGCCCCAGATCGATCAAGACCGCCGCCGCAATTCAAAATCCCGGGACCCAAGAAATGAAATCTCTGCAGAGGGGGAGGAGGGGCGTACGGTGGGGAAGGTGTTGGAGGTGTAGGAGATGAGCATGCAGGTCTTGCCGACGGCGCCGTCCCCGACCGTGACGCACTTTATGAACCTGGACGCGCTCATCCTCTTCCGCCCTCCCTCTCGCTCCGGGGTGCTTCAAGGGGGGAAGGGAGAGAGGGCCTCCTGCGGCTGGTTCTTGTTCCTCCTCCTAGCTACCTCCTCCTGGTAGTCTGGATGGAGAAGAAGAAGAAGAAGAAGAAGAAGAAGAGAGATGGGGGAGTGTCTGGTTTGAGGGAGGAAGAGGAAGCCGGGTGGCGGGAGGCGCGGCGCGGGTGGTTAAGATCGGGAGCGAGGCGGGGTGCGGACAAATGGAGGGAGGCGCGGGCGGGGCGGGAGAGGGTTGCGGGGGTGGAGGGGGGGAAGCGGTCTCCGCGCCGGGATGGTGGTGGGTGCTGGTGGTGGTGGTGGTGGTGGAGGTGGGGGAGAGAGAGAGTGAGGGGGGGAGGGTAGAGTGGGTGGTGGTGGCCCGGCCCGGCGCGGCGGTGGGTGGGGGAGGGGGGGGGGGGAGAGGGGTGGCCACGGTGTGCGCGCGCATCATTTCCTTCTTTATTGCCCCCTGCCTCTACCTGCCTGCCCTGCCATGCCATGCCATGCCCCCCGTGCATTATTACTCCCCTAGTACACCTCCTATGCTCTGTTAGGGTTAGTATTATTATTATTATCACACAAGATATTTCAAATTTTTGGTCAATTTATTTATAGTTAGTTAGCTTGGCTGGTTCACAATGAGATTCGCCTTGCTCTGCTCCCCCTCTTGCGGTTTAGGGTTTAGAGTTTGAGGACTTGAGATCATGATGATAGAGGAAGAGCTACGGGTGCAAAATTTGGTTGGTCGATAGAGGCGATTAGCGGATGTGGAGGTCGAGGTGGAGGGGCGGGTTATGGGAGGCCAGAGGACGATGGATAGTTAGGTTAGATCATGCATAGTGGGGCAATCGGAGTCGACGAGACAAGCGTTAGATATGTGCAATCGTATGACGATGCGTGTTATGCTAGCAGTGTCGAAGGTTAGATAAGGAAGAAATGAAGAACCGTCAAGATGTAACATGAAAAGAGCTCCATAATAGTTTAAAATTTAGGTCGGGTAGCAAGAGACCAGTGTGTAAGATAAATGCATTATTTCTATTTGAGACTTTGTAAATAGCCCGATACTAAAACTAGAGCGTCATATGTGAGGCGGGTTTCTGTCTTTTGTTTTTTTAATTAGAAAATAAAGATATCCTCTCTTGTGAATGGAGATTTATGCATATTTATCTTCATTATGTCGCCGAGTTCGTTGCGCCTAACTTCTAATAAGTCCTTTTAAACAGAAATGGTAATATTATAACATGCCAACATGATTACTTCCGCTACGAATGTCATAATATTACGGTGTGTGGCTTACTTTTCGCATGATAGGCTAATGCATGCTTCCAAGTGACGTTTATCCAGCAAAAAAAGCAGCCGATATGTCATTACCATTTCCCAAATGTTGCTTAAGGGCATTCTTCAACTGCCCGATTGTCTCGCCCTCTTTGATGATGTCTGGTCCCTAATCATCACACCCTTCTCCTTTTATATGTGTCTACCAGCTGCCCACATACTACTACCATTTATTTTATTTTATTTTATTTTAATCGTGCCTTTCATTTGGGGCCATCTAGGCACTAGGCGTCCTTGCTTTCTTTTTCTAGCGAAACGACTCAACTGCCGTTGCGTTTAGGTAAACATTTCTGCGGCCTAAAAGTTGCTACTACGAACTGTGTCCAACAACCAGCAGGTAACACCATCGAGAATGTCCAGAGAAACTGGTAAAGTGAGATCTGTTAGTGGCCGCGGAAAACAACAAACATTCAGTGCTTGACATCCCATCTGATATGATGTATGAACTACAATTACTAATAATAAAAACTTCGCTTAAACCTTTAAATCTTGATGCATATTACGACATGATAAAAACTGGCATGTATTTGGTCATTGCATTGATGAACAGACCAAGCACTCCGACACACAATTGGTACATGCCATTTGGTCCAAGATTGCGGTACTAGCAATTCACATGACACATTTCTGGTGAGCAAAGCAGCAAAAGCCCCATCCAGCTGTGAGATGGGAGCAGTTGCGAAGAACCAAATACACCATCATACGTGTGCAGTGCAGTGTACCACACATTAAAAAAAATGAGGGTAGACAGCTAATAAAATCCAGGATCCAACTGGACACATTAGATTGGAGCGCTTGTCCCCATTATCCTACATCGACAATGGCACCCACCAGTCAGAGTCACAGGTACCCCAATCAAGGCATGAAAACAAATTTTGCTGATTCGGTCTGATGCACGCAGCAAAATTCAAACCAGCTTACTGACACCTCAACTTTACTAACATCTCAGATTCACCTGAATTCAACTGGTGCCAAAAATAAGGTTCCGACTTCAATATCATATTATCAAATACAATACCCCTATCAAGCCGGGATTCCCATCTCATCTGTGTCAAAATTTATTTTTTTAGGACTCCTGCACTTTTCTGGTTCAACAGAAGGCAAGGCACAGAAAACACTTGAGCAAAACCTTTGCTTGTAGTCTACATCAACAGGTTAGGCACGCAACCCCCACCTTATTCTTGTTAGATTGTGCAGTTATTTGAATTTGTGGATTCTTTTAGCTGACTCAAGTGTGTTTGACAAAAGCATTGCAATTGTCATCGGCCCAACACCTCCTGGAACTGGTGTGATTGCTCCAGCAACCTTGGAGGCTTCCTCGTAACAGACATCTCCAACAAGCCTATAACCTCGAGGGCTTTCCGGGTCCTGCAGCATTCCAAATCACTAGTAAGCATATTGGCAACCAAGTTACATGAAGCCACACAGAGCTAGGAAAAGATACAGTGCCACTCCAAGATGCAGATGACAGTTCGGATACGACAACATACAGAACCAAGCTAATGGAAAGGACAAATCGATATTCAAGAGTATTAATTGATTGATCATCACATGCTGCACAAGCATATAATAAAAACTGAAGAAATGGCACCTGGAACACTCTAACATGGGGCTCATAAATTTAAGAAGCCAATTTCAGTATTAATAAATGGGTTCTCATTTGGGGGGACCACAAGGGTATGTAGGTCCTGGTGATTGAAGTTCTGTGAATCTGAAGTCCTGAACCAAACAAAGTAAAACAAACAAACAAACAAACAAACTAACTAACTAACTAAGATGCCGGGTGCGACAAATAACTTCTCAACAATTTTAAAGACAATTGCAGGAACACCAATAGTCCTGTTGGTCACACTAACATACTGAGATTCAAAGGGACGAAAAAAATAAAGGCGTTAAGAGCAAGAATTAGGACTTTTGGCCTGAAGGAAGTTGGGTTAGGCCACAGAAGAAACCCAAGAGCCACATAAACCAAAACAAGGATAGAAATAACATAAAAATAGCAATACGGTACTACAGAGTAGTGATTAATTAAAAAAAGGGTGTCAGGAAGAAGAAAAAATGGATCTTACATCAACTGGATTGATGCCAACATCAATAATAGCTGCTCCAGGTTTTATCCAATTCCCTCTGACCAAGTTGGCAACTCCAACAGCTGCGATGACTATATCTGCCTGTCTTGTTATTTCCTCAGGGTTCTTAGTTTGTGAATGTACAATGCTGACAGTTGCATTTGCTTTCTGATAATCATATAAAGAAAGATTAATCAGAAACTATAATGAAGTTGTTAATCTATTTGAAATAAAGAACTCGTCCGTACTTGCAACAACAATGCAGCAGGCATTCCAACAATATTGCTTCTTCCAATTACAACAGCTCTCTTCCCTTTAATTTCAACTCCATATCGGTGTAGCAACTCCATGCATCCTTTTGGGGTGCAAGGTACAAAGAACGGATCTCGACCTTGCATTGCAAGTCGTCCAATGTTCAGCGGATGAAAGCCATCAACATCCTTTTCAATACTGACGGCATTCAAAATGTTCTCATCGTTCATATGCTGCAAATGATTTCACAACAGATATGTGATTGTTTAATGGACGAAAACCATTCACTACTATATACTAACAGCATTCAACATTTTATTAGCATTCGCATGTTCCAACTTACTATCTAGCATCCGATAGCACATATGCATGTAACGAAGTACTAGCATCTTCATAAAGCATTATATGATTATCATAATTAGGGTGGCAACTAACTCATAAAACCACAGAATCCATGATATCATACAGGGTACCATTAGAAAATTAACCAAGGGGCTACATTTAACACTTTCAGGGCATAAAAAATGTTATTCAGTAAAACAAGATAAGGAAGCATAGCGTGCACCATAGGAAAATTCTACCATTTAAGAAGCCTGAGATGAGTGTAGCATGCACAAAACATGTTACCCTGGTATGCCATATACTGTCTAGGTAGATAATCATTAAGAGGCAAAATAAAGTAGTAAAACTTAATGTTCTAGTTGGTGGTTACTAGAGCAGAATTGCACCTCTAGATTCCTATTCTGTGGGTTACATATACTAGTCAACAGAGTCGTGACAATCGAACACTCACACGAGGTAAGGGCAACTGAACCAAGATGCCATGCACGGACGGGTCGCTGTTGAAGCTCGCTATGTGCTTGATAACCTCCTCCTCGGAGCTATCCTCAGGCAAGTTGACCTCATACGACTTTATACCGACCGCTTCGCACGCCTTCTTCTTGTTCCGCACGTAAGTCTGTGAATCCTTCCTCGACCCGACAAGGATGACCGCGAGCCCAGGCACTATGCCGATCGCATCCTTCATCCTGGAGACTTCAACGGCTATCTCTTCTCTCACTTGCTTCGCCACAAGCTTCCCGTCAATCACTTTTGCGGGTGCATCGGCTGAGACGGTCGCTACATGTGAAGACAAAATCAAAAGGTTGCAGAGTCAGAGTGACATAAGTTCCATTTGCCGGTACTCTTGGAACTGATAAATAGCTATTTCTTCGAGGGAACACATTCTCTGTTCCATTTTCAACATCATCACCTAACCTAAACTTCCTTCAATACAAGCAAGACCTATCACCTATCCAAAGGTTTCGTCCCTTTCACGACGCCCAAAGTTCAACAGCAGACAGTGGTACACACTAGCATGTCAAAACGTCATCTGAGGCTCTGAGCTGAGCTGAAGCGCCCAAGAGCGAGCCAAGCAAGCGCACCTGAGTCCGCGGACGAGGCGGTGGCGGCGGGGACCGAGTCCATGTGGCGCTGGTGCGGGCGGGGGAGCAGCTGGGGCCGGGCGGCGACGAGGAGGCGCCTGGGGTGAGCTAGAGCGGAGCAGCAAGGGCGGAGGCAGGGCGCCCCGCGGCGGCAGGAGCGCGCGGCGGAGAGGAAGGAGGCGGGCCGAGGAGCAGTCGGACAGTATCGAGGACGCCATGGCTAGGGTTTACGGCCCCTGGGCTGGACTGGAAGCGCCGGCGGCGGCGATGGCGGCGAGGATGGCGGCGGGGTTTTCGCGGGGTAAGAAAGGGGAGGCGGCCGCAGAAAAGTTGGCTTTGCAAAAGGAGAGGGCACAAATCGCTTCGCGTCAATTGGCACGCTCTTCGAAGCAGCAGAAGCCAAAGCCCAATTGGGTTTGCAAGGGTTTAAGGGCCCACTAGTACCAATCGAGTTTTCTTTTTCAAAATTCAGCAAGAATCAGCTATTCGTCATTGAGAATAATCGAAAAGAAAAATACCACGGAGTCTTCTAGTGAAAAGTTTGCTTGCCTTCATGAGTAACGGAGGGAGTACCTGTACAATACATGAAGGTAAGACAAATTTCAGCTCTCCCAAGACAACTTAGGCAATCGATAAAAGAGTTATCAACGTGCTCGGAATTTAACGTCAATCAATTTTTTATATAATTATGTAAAAATCACGAGCAAAATCCGAGTGTGCCAAACAGTTTTTTTATAATTCTTATGAACACCTGTAATAACAATCCTGTATTCAGCAAACGAGAAACAATAGGCACGCAGATTACAGACTTTCTCATCATCTAATAATTCAATATGAACCCCCATTACAGCACCAACTTATGATCAAAATTCGCTTTATTAACCATTGAACTCCTGCTACTGGATGGAACCGAACGGTGACAAAACACGGCAAAATGGACAAAACTCCTCGAGCGCAACATTGCACGCTCCCTGGCCGATATGAAGAAGCCTATTCTCAGTGACTCGGTCTATGAAGCAGCGGGGACGGCAGATTCAGTAGGGGTTTCTTGCTCCTTCGCCAACGACTCCCAGTCAACCTCCTTGAGGATCCTGAACCGCTCATCTAGAGTCACGAAGTTGGACTGTGGAGTCACCGCACCACAGATGCCAGCTTTGTGTATTAGGGCGATGCTGCCGCCCATGTCAGGCCCATGAAGCTTCCCGGTCAACAGTACTCGAAGCGGCATGAAGAGCCCTTTGCCCTGGTCACAAATGGACACAATAAAACAAAAGCATATTAAATGTCTGCTGTTTATAAAGTCACAGCTACAGTCATGGTTTGATCAAACGATTCAGCTGCAATTTGGTGATCCTAGACAATCATTTCTCAGTGAGATAGGTCACTTACAAGTGAAGCCACGAATCCAGTGGTAACAAAGTCAAAAGCACAACAGAACAAAAAGGAAGACGTATACGATCAAAACATACCTTTCTTTTCATAGACTTCCCAAAACCTTTAACCCACTTCTGCCAACCATCACGGCCCTCAGCTAGTGCTTGAGTGAGTTCACCGCTATCATAAGCAGAAATAAGACTCGAAGCAACCTCAGAAATCTTGTCTTGCACCACAGGTTTAGCTTCCTCACTGGAGAATACAAGCAAATGAGTAAACTATTTACTAAAGAGTGCATGTACAAGAGAGTTGTAGGTAAACAGAGAAAATAGGAATCACAGATCAATACTTCTATCCAGTATATTGTTTTTTCGAACCTGCTTAAAGTAGCATGAAGGGGATATGACAACAAATTTGTGAGAGCTACATCAGCATCTGTTATCAAATCAACACCATCCTTCAAAAGCTCAGCAGCTTCCTGAACGCAGTATCAACTTTTCAGATTCCAAATGTTATAAATATTTATTTCCATAAATGGAAGCAAAGGTTTTATTGCGCTCCCAAAAATAGAAGGCACTATCTTTTTTTTATCTTCTCGATAGCTTTGACCTTGTAGAGACAAAATGTGTTACTATTGTCTGGTATATAATACACCTTCAATATGTACTTCAAAATAGGACACCCGTGCACAACAAAATAAAATGGCTTGCAATTTTACCTGAGCAAAACCACTTTCAGATTCCTGGAGAATGCCTGTGTTCTTCCACCGATCTTCAAAAGCCTTGATGAGTTCATCATGGGGAAATGATCTTAAATGTTGTCCATTCATCCATCTACACAGGTACAGAATAAAGATCAGTATCAAATTATATGGGTGAAGCCCCATGAGGTTGCTGCTTTTCAAGGGCATACTGGACAGGGCAAGACAGTATCAAAAGGATAGAAATTAGTGAAAATATATGTGTCGAACTCATTATAGTGTTTGATGTGTTGCACTATAACAAATCACAGTGAGCAGACATGAAGAATGAGCATTGGCATAACTAATTTAAGAACACAATGTTTGGCCATCTTATGCAACAGGCAATATCTTGGATGAGATTCTAGAATCCAGATGCTTCGTAGCTCAAATGCATTGGTTCCTCGATGTAATTTTCAAAACTAGCCATTCATTTGACAGGCTCCTAGAGGTATTACTGTCAAGCAGATTATCTAAGAATTGATACAGTAGCCTCTAAGAATGTTAGTGGCACATAGTTCTCAGAGCATTCAAATACATGAGAGTATGCTTTAAAAGTTAAGAAAGAGCAAGTGTCAACAAGCTATTAGGTTAAATCAGATTCAGATGGATTGAATATTGAGTAATTATATGATCTTGATAGTTATATCACAATATCTTTAATACAGAGAAACTTGGCATATAGAACTTACTTCAATTTTGTCGCATCAAAGACTGCTCCACTTTTATTGACACGATTTATAGTGAATTTCTGGACTGCAAATTAGAAATACCACCAAAGTGATAATAGAAGTTATTTTAATTCAATAGGGACCAAAGAAAATTTCAGTGAAATGACAGGAAAAAGAATATTGAGAACAAACCTAGGTCATCAATAGTGAAGAACTCATTTTCAGTACCATCACCCCAGCCCAGTAGTGCTAAATAATTCACCATTGCCTGAGGTAGATAGCCCATCTCTTTATACTGTGCAGAGAAAAAGAAACAGCATGCTTCATTCTTATGCCATGTATAATAAGAAGATATGTTGGCAGAGATGTGAGATCGGAAATAATCGGTAAGTTACCTGTCCGACAGAAGTAGCTCCATGCCGTTTAGACAGTTTACTTCTGTCAGGAGCCAGAATAAGTGAAACATGAGCAAATGAAGGCATTGAGAATCCAAGAGCCTGAAGAAGAACGTAACATTACAGCAAATATATTTCCTGTGATAACTTTTTGAAGTGTCAAGAATAAAGATTATGAAAAACAAGATAACAGAAGGGAGAGGGCATTACTTTGTAAATTAGAGCTTGCCGCAGTGTGTTTGGTAAATGCTCTTCAGCTCTGTAACAAAACAGGGTAAATATTTAACTCCAAAGGTGCGGACACTCAAAAGAAAGACTGAAACAGAGTTTTCTTTTTTCCTTATTACCTAATAACATGGGATATTTGCATGGTAGCATCGTCAACTGTCACACAAAAGTTATACACAGGCTGTCCATTGCTTCTCATAATCACGAAATCACCAAGCGTGTCTAAGTTCCAACTGACCTTTATGAAACTATCCGCTGATCAGTTTTGTGATCACTTTTCATGATATGCAAATCAGCATACATATAAGCTAGATTAAAAGCAAGGTATTCTGATGCTTATGCTCTAGGTTTTGACTCATTACCTCACCACGAATTAAGTCATTAATTTTCAATGACCCTTCCTTTGGCACACGGAAGCGGTAAGTGTAAGGCGTTCCTTTCTCTAACTCCTGCTGTACTTCTGCATCTGAAGCACTTGCCCACTTCCCCATATACACAGGAGGAAGTTGTCTCTGCTTTGCGACTTCCTTCATTTGCTCAAGTTCCTGAAGAAATGGCAACAACATAAGAATATATATATGACTTGACCAGTAGAAAATACTGCATATCCCGTCAAATGACTTCAAATTTAGTTATTCCTTACCATGAACCATGGTATAATTGACTGCTATGGATTTTCTCTCAAACATAATGGATCAGATATTTTACGAAAAGGGTAAAAAATTTCTAGAACTCTACTTCTTATATCCAATAACGAGAATGAATAACAGATGCGCATTTGAAACAGGATTGTGGAAACCAACTCCACTTGATAACATAAGGTATCATGCAAATAATACGACGAGAGAACAATACCTCGTTGGAGCAAAAGCAGCGGTAAACCGCACCAGAGTCCAAAAGCTTCTCAGCATACTGCTTGTATAGTGAATTCCGCTCTGACTGGCGATAAGGCCCAAACTCACCACCCACATCCGGACCTAGCCAAATATAGACGTCAAACAATTAGGCCCTGTTTGCTTCGTCTCCAGAGGTAGCCACACCCAGACTTTGGCCGCACCCTAAGTGCGGCACTGTTATTCAACACCGAACTTTTAGCAAGAAATGGCATCAGAATGAACTAAACGAACAATTGAACAAGTTTGGCACGCCGCAAGTCTGACCAAAAAGCAAACATTTGCCTAGGTAAGTGGGGCGTGCCCAACTTGCGGCGCGGCCACCTGTGGACGCCCATCCAAAGACGCCCTTATTTCTGCTATAATTGCATAGATAGATAGCAAGCTCTGCGATGATCTGATGAAACTGAATGTTCATCGCAATGTTTGCATATTAGATTATAGATTAGGAAATGTTGTTTTCGAAAGCCGCAACAAATTTACCTGCTCCTAGAGAGTTACAGTATTTTTTTTTCTTACTCCTAGAGCCGCCGCATCACATGAATGACAGCAGGTATTTATAATAAGAGCCTAAGTAAAAATGATAGGCTAGATCTACGAAGGGTAGTGATCAAGTCAAAAGGCAGCAGGCAGCAGCAAAGGCAGGACTGCGAGGTCAGAAATGTGCGGGCCACAACGATAGGCCGTCAACGAGATGACACGCAATTCAGAGCGGTGTGTGTGAGAGAGAGAGCACCTTCGTCCCATTCGAGGCCAAGCCAGGCGAGGTCGGCGAGGACGGCCTCCTCGGACTTCCTGGTGGAGCGCTCGAGGTCGGTGTCCTCGACGCGGAGCACGAAGCGTCCCCCCTTGGAGCGCGCGAAGAGGTAGTTGAAGAGCGCGGTGCGTGCGCCGCCGACGTGGAGGTTGCCGGTGGGCGACGGCGCGAAGCGGACGCGGACGGGGCCGGGGCTGCCGTCGGCGCCGGCGCCGGCTGAGGCGCGGACGGAGAGGACCCGGCGGAGGTGGAGGTGGCGGAAGGGGCGCGCGGGCGCGTCCGGGAGGAGCCGCATGCGCAGCCACGGCGACCCCGTCAGCAGCGCGCTCGCCGCCATCCCTCTCGCTCTCTCTTTCTGAGGATTGCGAAGGCGAGGCGACGAAGGGAAGGGGAGAGGAGAGGATGATGGATAGGAAGGGGGTGGGGTTGGGTTCGGTGTTGGGGGCCCAGACGAGACGATGAGCGGGATAGCGGGCCGTGGGTAGCCCACGACCGGCGCGGCAGGCGAAGTTTTGAACCAGTGTGGAAGGGCCTGTAAAAAGTTGCAGCTAAAATTATGCAAAATTTTCTGCGGGGCTGGACATTGTAGAAGCATGGCATTGGCCACAGGCCACTAAAAAATATGTCTTTGTCAGGAACCATTACAAAAGCACATGTATTTACGAAAAGACACTATAGCTCATATAATAACATATTCACACCAAACAAGTCACGAAACACATAAATCTAGACAGAAATGCCTTTAATCTTAAATAGAAGAAATAATATTGAACAAAGCATGTATGCAATGAAAAATATTATGGTCTAACCGTGTATAGGCACATTTGGTAGAAATTATCAGGACAGAAATACTTCAATATCGTCGTTACAAGGATTGGTTGATAATAAAAGATTATGAGGTTATTTGGTACATAACCACAACATGCCAACTGAGCTGTGGCGCGGCCAACAGAGCTATGGCGATGTGTGGCGAGGTTTGTGGTCGTCACAACTTGGCAAAAACCAACAAAGAAAAGTCACATGACCGCCTCAACAAACAAAAGTCACATGACCGCCTCAATGTAAATACAAACCAAACATCAGCCAAAAGCAGTGTGGCAGGAGCGAGCATGGCGCGGCGAGCTACAATGGTCTCATTCCTTATATGAATTAAAGGATCTGTACCCCCTTAATATGAATTAAAGGATCTGTAAATGGTCTCATTCCTTGCATCTACTCGTATTATAAAGTATTCAAATTGCTCAAGTTCATCTGATGGTCAGTCTAGACAGTCTAAAACATATGTTTCCTGATATTATGTATTTACATCTCACAATTTCTTGTTAGTTCCGACTGCTCGGCTTGCTTGACGTCGTCGCCGCTATTGCCGTGTGCGCCGCCATCGTCTCTACTGTTGCAGGGCGCGCCGCCATCGCCTCTGGTCGCTGCTGTCTGCGCTCGCCACCGGCGATCTTGCTTCTCTTCGTGATGCTGGTGACGGCGAGTGCGAGTCGCACGGGTGCGCAGCCCAGAGGCTCTCGAGTCTCCACTCGTGCTTTTCATCATTTCGTGTGGCGGGCTAGTAAAATCAAATATAATAGTATTAAGTTTGGGAACGTATCCAGTGCAAACTAACTTCTCGTGAAAACTCGTGTAAACTACGGTAAAAAGTAATCTAAATTCATCGAAAAAAAATCACATGTATAGATAATATGATGATACACAACTTTGTAAAATATCTTGTCCAAACTCGACTTCGTTTGTAAGATATAAAAATAACAAATTTCTAGTAAAAATTATCTAGACAGCTTTGTGGCTTGAAGTATGTATGTATAGATTGAAGCTCTAGGGGTGTATGTGTATGTGGTGTGACCGGAGAATCGCATTTGCATTTGCGTCAGACTGTCCCCCAACAGTGTGACCCAAACCCAAAAAAGGGTCTTCACAGTGCTTTGCGTCTCCGAGAACAAGCTCCAACAGAGGACCTAAAGAGAGGACGCATTCTGCGCACACCCGATCCGAGAGGCAAAAAGCGTCGTTGAGAGGGACGACGCAAATCGCTGGCGCCCGTAGTTGTGGGCCACGGCGAGGCGTTGCCCGCGACGGGCGCTGGGCTGGCTCGGCTCGAGGAGCCCCGGCGAGGAACCACCGGTGCTTCCAGCGGGAGGAGACGAGCAGCCACCGGCGAGACAAGGAGCAGGACGCGGCCGACTTCGGCGAGGCGCCCCCACGGCGAGCGGCGCTCGGCGGTCCATGGCGGCTGCCCGCAGGAGGAGGACGGGCGGGCAGGGGCGTCGGCCGGGCGGGGGCGGAGAGGGAGCAAGGGGGAGGGACGGGCCGGGGCGGCGCGAGTGGCGGGGGGGGCGGCGGCTGGAGGCCCGTCCTTTTCCGGTGGAAGCGAGAAGGTTCGAGATTGCGTCACCTGTTGGAGAAGTCCGATTTTGGGTGCTGGACTTGTTTCCTGTACACGATGCAAACGAATGATATGGGTCTTGGTTTGGGTCAGCTCCGTTGGAGATAGCCTCACTGTAATGTACTGTAACTCTACTGTACTAGTCACTGAATATCGTATCCATGTGTTCACACTCGGCCCTACTCATAGAATAAGGCCTTGTTTAGATTGGGGATGGAGAGAGATTGAAAAGTCCTGTAGCATTTCGTTTGTATTTGGTAAATATTGTCCAATCGTGGCCTAACTAGGCTCAAAAGATTCGTCTCGTGATTTACAACAAAACTGTGCAATTAGTTATTTTTTATTTATATTTAATGCTCCATACATGCGGCTACAAATTGATGTGATGGAGAGAGAGTGAAAAGTCCTGTAGCATTTCGTTTGTATTTGGTAAATATTGTCCAGTCGTCGCCCAACTAGGCTCAAAAGATTCGTCTCTTGATTTACAACAAAACTGTGCAATTAGTTATTTTTTTATTTATATTTAATGCTCCAAACATGCGGCTACAAATTGATGTGATGGAGAGAGAGTGAAAAAACTTGGAATTTAGGGGTTGATCTAAACAAGGCCTAATTAGAAAGATCGATTCTCAAACAATCTTAAATATTACTGTATATGATGTGATTACGCAGTAATAAATCATTATGTTTACGACTTCACGCAGAAAAACCTTTGCCGGGCTTCCAGTTCCAGCACTGTGCGTCTGTGGTTCTGAGGCCTGCGGCCTGCCCAAGGTGTCCAGCAGGTGGAGCACGGGCGTGGGGCGTGGCCTATCCATTGTCCTGGTGGCTGAAGCTGAACAGCAGATACAACAGTGACCGATCACGATGGAGCTGCTGACGTGGCCTATCCATTGTCCTGGTGTTTGTTTTTTAACTTGGGCCTTGTTTAGATGGGAAGAGGAGAGAGATTGAAAAGTCCCAGAGCACTTCGTTTTTATTTGGTAAATATTGTCCAATCGTGGCCTAACTAGACTCAAAAGATTCGCCTCGTGATTTACAACCCAACTATGCAATTAGTTATTTTTTATTTATATTTAATGCTCTTTACATGCGGCAAACAATTTGTGAGAGAGAGAGATTGAAAAGTCCTGTAGCATTTCGTTTGTTTGTGGTAAATATTGTCCAATCGTGGCCCAACTAGGCTCAAAAGATTCGTCTCGTGATTTACAACCAAACTGTGCAATTAGTTATTTTTTTATTTATATTTAATACTCTTTACATGCGGGTACAAATTGATGTGATGGAGAGAGAGTGTAAAAACTTGCAAATCCAATGTGCATCTAAACAAGGCCTTGGATTATGTGATGCGTTTGGGGAACCAACCAAAGTTGAACAGAATCTGATCTGCCATCCATCCATTCGGAGCATCGTCCATCAATCCATGGATGGATACGATACGTATCCCATCATACAAGCGCTTTGCTAGCATTATCTAACTCTAGCCTCTAGGGGAATGGAATCATGTAATCCAAACACATGACGGCGTCCATCCACTTGTGGCACCCCAATGCCAACACGGCCAACTGGATTATACACATTCCCTCCGTCCTCTCCTTCAGTCCTCCATCTGGGTTGATGTTCGGTTAGTGACATAAGTCTGCTGATAAGACACCAACTGATTTAATGTGAGAGAAAAATACTATTTAAATGGCTGATAAGACAAGTGAATAGAGCATCTATATTTTATTTATCTACGGAGTACGCTCTAATAATCCACGTTATTACAGTGGTTTCAAATGAGAAGTTAGTTAATTTTATACTACCCGGCATTCTTCCACAGGTAATTGAGCAAGTGGGCAAATATAGAAAATATTGCCTATAGAGTGCAGGAGATACATAAACAGAAAATGTACTTGCTTAGTGGACTGGCAGACTTTTATGTACGTACTCCCTCCGTCTTAAAATAACTTACCTTCTTTAACTTTTTAAAAATTGTGTTTGACCATTTATCTTATTTAAAAATTTTATATAAATATTATGTATCTTGTTATGACTTATTTTATCATTAGATATATTTTAATAATTATTTATTTATTTTATAATTTATATAAAATTTTTGAATAAGATAAATGGTCAAATACAGCTTTTAAAAAGTCAAAAAAGTAAGTTATTTTAAAACGGAGAGCGTAAATCAAAAAAAAAAGAGGGCCTAAAGGCACAAAATTCAACCCTGCTCTGCTCCTCAAACACCTGCTTCATCTGTCCTAAATTAACGGTCGGTGATTTACGTGCCACAAGTTTTATTCGGGTTGTAGAAAATACTCGTAACATTTATATTTTGAAAAAAAATGTTAAAAGTATAGATAAAGATATTTCGATAATACTAATCAATACTAATCATTTTAAATTATTTTTAGTCAAAATTGTTTTTTGAAAAATGAAAACGATATTTATTTTGAACGGAGAGAGTACTACTTCCGTAGATAATAAGCTCTTCGATAATGCTGATTTTTCCATTGGCTTAAGATAACTTGGTCGAAGCTCTCTATAGTACAATAATAATAACACACAGCCACCACCTCCTCCAGCTAGAAGCTCTGCTGGATCTTCTTTTTCTCTTTTTTGATTGATTGCGTGTTGCATCTTTTTGGTGGAAAAAGATGCTCAAAGTATTGGGGGGTCGAGCGAGGGCCGCGGCCGAAGACGACTTCGGCAGCGGGCCGACTATAGATGGCCATCGGGCGTGCGTGCCGGCCCGGCGGCGTGCGGCGTGCCGTCGCGTCCGCCCGTCGTGCCGTCGTGCCGGCCGTGCCGTGCTACCCGGTGCCTCGTGCGGGGTAATGCAAGGCAAGGCGGCCCACGGGCCATTTTTTTCGATGCCGTGCCGCCCGTTAGGCGCGGCAAAATCCCAAATGCCGTGCCGCCTCGCCGTCTTTGTCCGCGAGAGGAATGGGGACGAGCCGCCGCCGCCGCCCGTGCGCCTGAGCCGCTGCGTGCCTGCCGCCGCGCCTCGAGCCGCCGCCGCCGTGCGCCCCCCTCGCTGGCGTGCCTAGAGCCGCTGAGCTTACGCCGCCGTCACAGCGCCAGTGCCTCCTGCGAGGGCGAGGATGCAGGAGTGAGGGGAGTGTGGCGGCCTGGCCCGCCCGCGAGGGATGCGGGAGGGAGAAGCTGGAGAAGCCGCCGCCGCTTGGATGGGGAGAAGGAGGGAGAAAAATTAGGGTTTGAGAGAGTGGAAACGTTATATATGTGGTGTTGGCTATTTGCGGGAGGATGCTTGGGCGGGCACGCGCACCGGGCCAGCCTTTTTCCGTCTTGCCGTGCCCGTGCCGTGCCGCGGGCGGGGTGGAGGCCGTGCACGGCCTGGTGCTACGGGCCGGGCCGGCACGCACGGGCGACACCGGCCGTGCCGTGGGCCGGGCCAAAAGATCGTGCCTCGGGCCGGGCGGCGTGCCGCGGGCTGCATGGCCAACTATAGGCCGGACCGTTCTTGTGTCCGGTGTCGGTGTTCCCGACGACGGTCTAGAGAAAGAGAAGTGAGGACGTGGACGGCGGTCGACTCGACGTCGACGAACGAAACGACGGCACTGTCCTCTGGACGATCAGTGACGGCACGCTGCCGCAGCAGAGGAGAGCTGAGGCCGTGTCCTGTCCTGTGCTGCTCCTCCTGTCTGGGGGGAGGCCTGACACTGTGGGATAGTAGAGGGAGCGGCCACCGCCCACCCCACCGCAGCGGAAGACGACGACGAGACGAGAGTCCTCCACCCACCCGGGAGGGGACAGCGTCGCCAGGTCGTGGGAGCAATTAATGGCGGCTAAGGGCAGGACAGATGAGAGAGACGGTCGACGAGACCTGCTGCTGTCGTGTCCGGTCCGGATCGGCCTGCCAGTACTAGTGCTGCCAGTGGAGTGGAGGAGGACGATGCCAGGACGGTGGGCGGTGGCGTGGCCTCAGGGATCGGCACATGGCGCCCGTTCGCTGACACACAGCGTCACAGACAGGGACCACGTTACAGGCAGGGGGCCCTCCAATCCAATCCACTCTCCACTGCTCTGTGCTGGACAGTGGCCGGCCTGTTTGCTTGCTTGGCGAGGGGAAATCAGAAATGCCGGGGCTCCAGGCGGTGCTGGCGCGGCAGAGTCGAGAGCATGCAATGCAATGCAGTAGGAGTAGCGTGTCGTGCCCGTGCTACGGCCCCCGGCCTCAACCCGGTTCCAAGTCTCCCTATCTGCCTTCTCCCACCATTTAGGGCATGTTTAGTTTAAAGAAAATTTCAAGATTTTCCATCACATCAAATATTTGGATATATACATAAAACATTAAATATAGATAAAAATAAAACTAATTATATAGTTTAGCTGAAAATTACAAAATAAATCTTTTAAATCTAATTAGACAATAATTACTAAATAACAACAAAAGTGTGCTACAGTAGCAAGTGTTAAGTGCTAATTAGGATCACCAACCGTAGATTAGATGGGTAGTCTAACTTAGAGCGATAGAAAATGATACATCCCTTAGTGCTAGTTCTACCAGTGCAAGAACATAGTGGTACAGAGAGGAAGTAGAGAGTATTAGGGTTCCGACCATCGGGTTTAGGAGCAGCTGCGTTGGAGTCCGCCATTGCCTTTGGTCGGTGGAGATGAAGGAGCCCCGGCGGTGACGGCGGCGGGGATTCCCGTCAGTAGCTGCGCTCCCTGGATCGGGTAGGGCTTAGGGTTTGTAGGTGAGGAGAGCGGCGGCGGTGAACCTCGTGACCTGCGCCCCGGCTCTCACCCCCTCTTTATATACCGGTGAGTGTGACGGGGGCCCTCCAAACCATGGAATGAAATTTGGGCTCCCCGATCGGGGAGCGGATCAAGGTCCTGGTGGACCGTTGGGTCCATCATGGGAGAGATCACGTTCTAACATTCTCCCCCTTGATCTCTTCTAATGACTCATCTTAATCTTATCTTAATCTTAACTTAAATACTTAATACTTAGCTCCGCCTCATTATAAAGTAATGCGTAGAGCGTGTCTCATCGTCATAGAGAAGATTTTCCGTTGGACTTGACGACTACAGTATATCTCTCTAATTTGAAACAGAGTTCTAACTAACGGGCTCTAAGTGTTCAGGAATCATAGGCTTTCCCTTAACCCCATGCCGGCTAGGTGTTTTCTAAACACGTTGGGTGGTAAGCCTTTTGTGAGCAGATCCGCTAACATGTTTTCGGTATTAATATGCTCTAGACTTATAACATGATTCTAAACTTTTTCTTTCACAACATAATACTTAATGTCAATGTGTTTGGCAGCACCACTTGACTTATTGTTGTGAGCATATTCAACTGCGGGATTATTGTCGCAGTATAACTTGAGTGGTCTCTCAATGCTGTCTACCACTCTTAATCCGGACAAGAACTTCTTATGCCAACTCACCTGCCCCGAGGCCTCATAACATGCTACAAACTCAGCGTACATCGTTGATGATGTGACGAGAGTCTGTTTGGAGCTTTTCCACGATATTGCTCCACCTGCGAGGGTGAATATGCAGCCTGACGTGGATTTCCTTTTATCCCCCGCATAATCTGAATTTGAGAACCCCACTATCTTAAGGGAGTCGGTCTTAGTATAACTTAACATGAAGCCTTTAGTGCCACGCAAATAAGTAACGCCGCTCGTCGTTACTAAATAATAAAACTAATTATATAGTTTAGCTGAAAATTATAAAATAAATCTTTTAAATCTAATTAGACAATAATTACTAAATAATAACAACAAAAGTGCTACAGTAGCAAGAGCCCAAAACTTTTGGGACCAGGCAGCTGAGCTACCCACATGTACCGGTGTCACCTCCTCGGCGTTTTCACCGTCACAACTTTGATCCTGTACGTACGTATGTTTTCCTCCTAGCAGTTCTAAAAAATAGCTACAATAGATCAAGCAGACCCGTTTAATTACAAATGGACACCTAGTTTACAACTGTCGCGCTGACAATCCAAACAATGTTAATACTAGCAACTAATAGAATAAAAAAAAGATAGTTTTACGCTCCTACCAATCACACAATTGAAAATAGGGACATTATACACAAAAAAACCACCGTACATCTATTCACTAGTCCTGCAAGTAACAAAAAAAAGCAGGGACATTATAAACATAAAAAAAAAACCACCGATGCATCTATGCGACTATGCACATGCCCTATCAGTATCGAATGGGAAAAGGAAAGCAATTATATATAGACAGAAAAAACTACCAATTCATCCGTCTTACCTTTACCTTTTAGAGAGTACAGTAGATCCAAATCACACCAAGGTTAATAGATAGTAGCCAGCAAATAGTTAGCTAGCTAATATTAGCCGGTACATTAACAAGCTAATTATTGGGTGCTGTTAGATCTAAGCAGGGTCTTAGGTGGTTGTTTTAGCTAGAAGATTCAAACCACATCAAACTAAACTAACTATAGGGTGTTACTGGATTGTCTTAGCGAGAGAAGTAGCGACCAGCTAATTGCTAGCATGGCGATAGATAATAAGACAACCAGCTAACGACTACTTCCTTTATTCCAAATTATAAGTTATTTCTGCATTTCTAGATATATAATATAGCGTATATCTGGAAAAATAACTAAAGATGTGTATGGAAAGAACCAAAATGACTTGTAATTTGGAAGAAAGGAGTAAATTGTTTGCTTGGTGAAGAATCTCAGACTATATTAGTTAGAGAAAATCTCAAAACTATTTTTCTCTGTAATCTGCATGGAAAAAAATAGCCCACTATTTTTACCGCTATAGCCTGAAATAGCTTGAAAAAAAATAGCCCGCTAATCTGCGTGGCCTACACCACCTGGTGGGCATTTATAGGTTATTTATCAGTGGCCTACAAAAACAACTCTGAAAACTGTGGCAGAGTGGCCACCTCACACTGCCTGCCAACAGTGTCGTACAGTACTACACCAAAAGAAAAATCTGATTACGCCTAGCATAAAAGTGTCCACACCAATATCTGATTACGCGGCAGCATAAAAGCGTCCCAGGACAGGATAACTAGGCATCTGAACCCACTTGGAAGCTTCTTTATCCTATAAACCGTACTACACAGAGTCACAACAGACTACTACTCCTCCATCGTCCACTACAACAGGATAACCTGAGAAAGCAGAGGTGCGCGCTCCTCCATCATCAGCAAGTCGTAATTTTTTTCGTAAGTTTTTTCACTATCTCTCCATCATATCAATTTATACCCGCATACATAGAGCATTAAATATAAATAAAAAAATAACTAATTACACAGTTTAATTATAAATCACGAGACAAATCTTTTAAGCCGCCTTGTTCGGTTGGAGGAAGTTAGAAAAAGTTGCAACTGTAGCATTTCGTTTATATTTGGTAAATATTGTCCAATCATGGCCCAACTAGGCTCAAAAGATTCATCTCGTGATTTACAACTAAACTGTGTAATTAATTATTTTTTTTACTAACATTTAATGCTCCATATATACGGGTAGAAATTGATATGATGGAGAGAGAGTTGAAAAATTTGCAACTTGGAGGGTAACCGAACAAGGCACTAGTTAGTCCACGATTGAACAATATTTATTAAATACAAACGAAAATGCTATAGTTACTCAGACTGTAAAAAGTTACAATCTGAACAAGCCTCAAGCCGAATCAAGCAATAGGCAAAATCTACATCAATCAGTAATAACAAGAGCCTCATTCCAGTTGGCTTATAAGCTGAAGCGGCTTTTAAGCGAATAACCTCCAAATGTTTTTAGCCAAACCAGAATGAAGCATTAGGCAAAATCTGGGCTTAGCGCACCAGAGCCAGCTTTTGTGTAATTGTGTTCCAGAGATGCTTCTCCGTTCTCCAAGCAGCTAGAACACGAACATGATGGCTGCTATTGGCAAATGCTGTATTGATTCTCAAAGCATTTACATAGAACATGGACTGATACTGACAAATGCAGATGGCAGCAGCAAGGAACCAGATTAAATGGTACTAATGCGACTTCTTTGGCAGGGCGAATCAGACAAGAGGATGACAATTAGTGGTACTAATACGGTTTCTTATCAGGAGCAAGATGACAAGAACAGGCAGCAATGGGGGGAACTGACACCAGTGCCACCAGATTCCCAAGACCCAGCAGCACAAAAAAGCTCTGCTTTCTCTCTGTTGCACAGAAACAGATCACGGCTGCCATCATCATCCATCCACAACAAAACAGCAAATCATCATCCATCCACAACAAAACAAGACGAGCAGTACTGGTAGTAGGTACCAGCAATTCCATTCCGTACTAAACAACCAGCCGCGTGATCCAACCACCCAAAGAACCGTATAGTGCCACAAGCATTGCCCATGAGCATATATGCACATAATCAAATCACGCATAATGAAGCATTATCGTAATCGAATCAAGCACCAAACACAAGACACAAGGATTAATCTAGGATAATAATCATAATCATCTTCTCCTTTCTCAGTCTGGAGGAGCAAACCACAAAAAAGAGGCAGATTTGACATCTCCTCGGCAACACAAGACCAATCTCTCACTTCACTTCTCAATTCTTCTTAAAACCTTAACGACGACAACCAAGCACACGATGATAACTTACTTGAGTTCCTCTACGAACCCCAGAAAGAACAGAAAAAAAAAAAAAATCTGAAAACGACGGACGGACTGACGCGATCCTCTGCAGGGAGGGAGGCGGCGGCGGGCGCTCATGGGCGCCCAGATCGGCAAAAAACTAAAAGCGACACAGTGAGAGGTTCTTAGGCGAGATCTAGATGGAGGGGACGGGAGGCGGCGCCATCAGATCAGACCAGCAGCAGGTGGTGGAGCGATCCGATCCGATCCGATCCGATCTGGCGGGACCCACCTCACGTGGGGCAGTCGCGGGCGATGTGGCCGGCCTCGCCGCAGTTGTAGCAGGAACGGTCGCCGCCGCCGCCGCCACCGAACCTCCCTCCACCACCGCCGCCGCTGGGGCAGTCCCTGGCCATATGGCCGGTCTGGCCGCAGTTGTAGCAGGCGCCGCCACCCCCCGCCGCCGTAGCCGCCACCGCCGCCGCCGTAGCCTCCACCGCCGCTGGGGCAGTCCCTGGCCATGTGGCCAGGCTCGCCGCACTTGAAGCAGCCGCCTCCGCCACCGCCGCCGTAGCCGCCACCGCCACCATATCCTCCGCCGCCGCCGTCGGCGCTGGGGCAGTCGCGTGCCATGTGGCCGGGCTCGCCGCACTTGTAGCAGGCGCCAGCACCGCCCCGCCGCCGGATCTCCGGCCACCGCCCCAGCTACCACCGTAGCTGCGACCGCCGCCGCCAGATCCGCGGGAGCCGAAGCCTCCGCCTCCACCGCCGCCGCCGCCGCCGCCGCCGCCCTTGACGTAGGATCCGTCGGGGCCGGTCACGTCGACGGCCTTGGTGCGGCCGTCGTCGCCCTCCGAGACGGAGAACTCCACCTCCTCGCCCTCGGCGAGCGAGCGGAAGCCCTCCGACTTGATGGAGGACTGGTGCACGAACAGGTCCTCGCTGCCGTCCTCCGGCGAGATGAAGCCGAAGCCCTTGGTGTCGTTAAACCACTTCACCGTGCCTCGGAGCCTCGCCGCCGCCATCTCGCAACCCGACTAGTCCCGGAACCCTAGCTGCTGCCGCAGATGCTGCTAGGGTTAGTTTCGCTGGAATTTTTTTTCCCCTCCCTTCCCCACTCGTCTCCCACGATCTTATCTACTCGGGCCGTGGACTCGGCAACGAGTACTTATAGAGGAGGGCGGCGCATACGAGGAAGGCGCGGGAGGATCGGACGGCTGGGATGGCTCGAGGGAGGATTGGACGGCTGGGATGGTTTGGAGACGGTCGGGTGCGGGGCGGGCGGGCGGCAGCGGCAGCGCGGCAGCTAGGGGTTTGGGTGGGCCCCGCTTGGGAGTCTCACGTGTGGCGTGGGCCCGCATGGCAGGGGCGGTCGGGGGAGGACTGGACTGGATCGGCGACAGCCCGCGCGGGAGCGCCAGGGGAGGCAGCAGCAGCGGTTGTTGGTTTCTGTGGGGCCCGGGTGTGTATGACGGGTGGGGCCGGCGGCAATGTTCGATCCGGTATACACGGGCGTGGAGGTGAATGGAAGGGCCCTCGTGCTCCGCCTCGTGATTGGTGAAATCCATTTTGTTTATTCATTTATTTAATTTACTGGTGGTAGTACTTGTGATATAATTAGTATTATTATTTGGGTTATTATATTATTATTATTATTATTATTATTATTATTATTATTATTATTATTATTATTGGATTGTTCCTGTGATTCTTTGTGGCCTGTTGTTGTGTAGTTCACTTGTTTGTCGTGTGGATCGAGAGAGAAAGAGAATGGACTCTAAAACCGTATTGTTTGATGGTCGTCCACTGTTGATGGTTATACATGTATCGAGAGAAGGAACCTTTTATATATACATATATTGTTTGATTTTACTTTGACGATGAGTTCTTGAAACGAGAACCTCCCGATTTAGGAAGAAGCCGAACGTGAAAGGATTGAATGAACAATGAAAAGCAAGGAAGTGAGAGTGCGATCAAACAGTAATCAATTAAGGGCTTGTTAGAATACTAATTGTTAGCTGGGATCAAATATTCAAATCTTCATATTTATTGGGGTAAATTGAGGTAGAAAATGATTAATAGTCTAAGGTCGTGTTTGGATACATGGAGGTAATTGTTAGCTGCTAGTAATAATTACCTTGGTTGGATGCATAAGGATCGAGCTAATAGCCTAGCTAATTGTTAGCTCATACCCAACTATGAACTATCTCATTGATTCAGCTAAACCAGCTAATACAACTAACAGTTAGCTACTTATAGCCAACTAATTTTAGCAATAAGTAATTAGCTAACTAACTATTAGCAGCTAATGGATTCAAACTAAGCCCACTAATTATTAGCTGAATAGCCTATTAACAACTATCTCACTAATTGCACCAAACCAGCTAATACTAGTTACTATTAGCTATGAACTAATAGCTAGCTTACTATTAGCAGCTCATGGATCCAAACGGGTCTTCAAATTAAGAAAATAAAAAGTTTCAGGCAAGAAACTACGTATCCGCTCCATGTCTAGCGTTTTTCTTAGGAGATCGGGGTAAATTGGACCCATAAGTGAATGAAAAATAAAGGGTTTCAGGTGAGAAGATATAAGAGACAAAGAACTATGAAAAATGTTTAGTTGGTTAGAAATAGTTCGGAGTTCTCAATGTGGAAGAAGATTATAGGCAGTTGTTGGAGAAAGACAAAATTTATGGTTGCTATTTTCTTCTGTTAACTTGCTAGATTTATTAGTTTAGCAAGTAAGGGATGGTCATAGGTGATTTGTTATTAGTCGGGTGGTTTGAATTCGCATGCTAAATTGTAGCAACAATAAACTATTTGAGTTGATCTAAATAGAATCTAAGTTGAACTTTGATAGAGCATACGAGCTTTCAAACACACCTAAGATGAATTTTTAAAGAGCATATGATCGGCCTGTAATTATGGTTGGGGAACATTGCTATCACGCAGCGCACCATATTCGTACGACTATACTGCCCTCCATATTTACCAGTGTTTTCACATGATCACACCCCCCAAAACCAACCTTGAACATTGACATGCCCATTCAGAATATCTGGCAAGTTATCAGCAACCGAAGAAACTTGATTAGAGTTGTACACAGCCATAGACATCGTCTACTTCTGCGGTTCTGCCTGAGCACTAGACCAAGTGATAGTGTGCCTTTTCTTTTTCTTTTTTTCCCTTTTAATCTTAGTTTTTTTTTAGTGTAATTTCTTTCCCCGAGCGTGCAAATATCAGAACGGAAGGATCTTTTGACCATTGGCGGGATAGTGATGGATACTCTCCTCTGCACGCCATGTTCTGCTTGTCTATGCTTTCCACGTCATCACATAGGTCCTGTATACATCAGCTACCAAATACTACCGAACAACAGAGTCAGAGAATGGATAACAAAAGCGACGTGCAACAAATATCAAACTATTTGCGGAAACACGCCCTGTGAGGAGCTTAAGATGATACTTTTGTTTCTCCTCGAAAAAACATTGAAGCTTCATGCGTACAGCTGATGCATGCAACCTTGACCTCACATCCTAGGAATCACGGGTTCGAATTTTGCCAATACACAGAGACCACACATGGCATCAACGAAAAGGACATCAAAGACATCATACTTCGTACACCTGACAGTGTTTGAGACAATTACATTAGCCACATGCATTGTACTGCAAGTATGTTCCAGAAACCCATCAATTTGAAGCAGTAGCTGTTTCATACAGTCAGGTGTCGTGCCTTAACCAAAAAAAAACAAAAAACAAAAAACAAAACTGTGGAGGCAAAGGCAACGGCAGTGTACCAGATATCCGGACTGTACAAACTTCTGATGTTCTAAGTTTTTTTTTTTTTTGAAACAAAGATGTTCTAAGTTGTCATTTACTGAATGTGACAGTGTCATTCAAATGGTCTATGGTGCGTGCTGCTGCAGGGCCTTGAACACAGAGTCCCACTGTTGCCATGTCAAGTCGTTCTCCAGATCAGCATAAGAAATTAACCTTGCCAACACACAAGACATAAGTGCTGGCATTTTAACAACCTTGCCATCACTGCAAATCAAGAGAAGACGCGAGCAGTGCAATTGCGTGTTTCCATCACAGCTCAGCATCACTGTTTCTGGCTCCTGGCAAAGCTGATAAGCTATTGCTGTCTCATGATCTCGTTTTGCATATTCCTTTGCGTCCAAAAGACTTATCCGTGCAGAGGCATCAGAGCTCATAATTAAAGACCTATCGGGCCTTACTGAGACATTCCATCCTTAACGCGTCCTCCAACTGAGAGAATAATGATGAGAAGGTACCTGCAGAAAAAGAAGACAGGAAAATGAGTGTCCTTGTCACCGCGACATGTACCTTAATAATAAGCCATCAGACAACATATTTGACACATCATAGTGATGCTTGGCTCAGAATTTCTAGCGGTGCTCTTGGTTCTTAAGCAATCCATTGGGATAACGGTACTACACATGAACAACACATTTTTTAGTGGTTTCAGCTACATGAAATGAATCAAATACAAATGAATTAGCCAGGACATTCTTGAAAACTTTTGGTTTGATTTGTTAGTTTCTCTCTACAACCTGAACAGTTGCATCCTCCTCCACAACCACATCCAAGGCAGTCGGTAACAGAAAAACTTTAAAACCAACATGTTATATGATCCGGATGTACAGGCTCTGCCTCCTACAGACCAACAGCCAATATAGAAATGGTCCCTAAGATACCCTAGTGTCATTTATGTCTCCATCGTGATATTAGCCACTAGCATCTGTCTAGAGCCAGTGACAAACCTATCAAGCCATATGCAAGAGCCAGCCAGACATCAGTACCACCACCACTCCCTCTTTACATGATAGACAACTATTCTTCAGGACCAGTTTATCACTATCGGCCCAGCACAGCTTGGCAAAGGTGGACTAGACATGCTACAGTAGTTACATATGCCAGCCTGTAGATTTGGCGTTTATTGGTGCATCGAACTTTCAGTCTCAATGAAGTCTCAATGAACGGATTTCATACTATAATAGGGAGCACATGGCGTAGTAAAAGCATCGACGAACTATAATACATAAGGAAGCCACCGTCCTAGACACACAAGAGTTAATAGCTTTACTAGAATGGATTTCAGATCTCATGTGCCATGAATGCATAGTAGATAGTTCATTTGATTCAACTGTTCTTCACAGTAGATGGGAAGAACATAAACAGCTCAACATGGAGGCACCATGCTATCTGAGATGGATTTGATAGGTGTGTAGTTACACATGGACCAAGAGCATAAATGCATGTCATATCTTAAAGCAATCTGATAAAGGTGTTTCAGTATGATCATGTAATATGCCAATAGTCACATAAAGACCATAAGACTACCTGATAATGCTTTATTCAATAATGAACCTTTGACTAAGAGGGTCCCAGGAATTTGTTCAAACACCTACACGAGGATAAAAAAAAAGATGTGCAACAATTATTTTAGAAAAGAAACTTAACAGAGTATCAGAAACGCAATATGCAGTCAACATACTGTGATACGAAATGATATTCCCTTGACAACATTTTGTAACTTTGTAGAGCTGTCTTCTAGAGAACCGGCATAATCATCCCCATGCAATATTGCAGCCTCAATCTGCTCATCTGACAACGTGACCTAAAGAAATATTTCAAGCCAGTATTAGCACGAGAACACAATGCATAAACATCATAGATCTCAAGGTGATCAGCATCTACATCTCTGCAACGATGAAGAAGCTGAATCAGTGTCATACTAAAAAGAAACTTACATCGACCGAAAAGGACAACGAATCAGTTTTGCATGATAGATTAGAAGCAAGAAAGAAAGCCTCAGTTGATTTCAGAACTTGGAACGCGCCATGTTCACGCCGAAGGCCCTTAAATATACATTTGAAAACAGGGGTTATATTAAGTGCAAATATAGTAATAGAATAGCAATGATTCTTACAAAAACATAGCCACATGAAAAACAGGAGAAGTAGCCACTCAAGAAACAAGTAGACAGGAAGGTTTCTGAATGAAGTTAGTCAACAAGGTTGCTTCAACCTTATGGCAAGGTTAATAGACAAATAAGTAAAATGATAAACAAAACAATCTGAACATCTCAACTACACAAAGTTTGGATACCCAGAGCTTCACAGAACAGATAAGCTAGTGCAGATATGAGCTGGAATTTTTTGTTTGGTTTGTTAACGACACCTAGTTGGATAACTTGTCAGTTTGAATGACAGAACATATGTAAAGGGACAAAAGGTAAAATGATGCCAACCTGAAGCATAAAAGAATGGTGGTTTTTTGCTGGAGCACTGGAGCTTAGGATCATTTTTCTTGGTCTTGGAGCAATGAATGACCAAGCAAGGCCCCATCTAGCTGTCTGACCTTGCACAAATTCAGTAGTTTTCACGACTGAGGCCCCAGCCTCACGAACCTTTGAGATCAATAACTTTAAGTTTGCCTTTCTGCCGATCATCGATGTAAACCACCTAAACACCAAAATAACAAAACTATCATAAAGGTGAATACAAAACATAACATGCATTATCATAGTGAGAAAAGCTATGAATCACCTGAAAGAGTTCTTAAGGGAAACACTATCTTCAATGATTTGTGTAACAAATGCCAACTCGCCACCAGGGCAAACCATCTCTTCAGCTGTCCCACCGCATGATGTTTTTGGGTTAAGACCAGCTTCCTCTATGCTCTCAAAGAATGGAGGATTGCACATACAGAAGTCAAAGCTCTCACTCTCCTTTACAACGCCAACAAGGATATGTGGCTTTGGCATAGCTACATCCTCCGCAGGCTCTAAAGTCTTCTCCCCTACAGCTTCCCTGACAACAGATTCGGATCCAGAGGACGGTGCATTTGCATTTCTGATTTCAATTAGCTCTGCTAGGCGTGGATTGCTCTCCACATTCTTCTTAGCCCATTCAAGAGCAACATCAGTGACATCTACAAACAAAAGAGAGTTACATTATTGAGTGTATACATCTCTCTCGTTTAACGAGACAATGACTCACAGAACTGAAAATGAAGTGCAGAAGGTAGAAAGGAATACCAGATCCAACAAATGTCCATCCCAGTAAAGATGCTCCAAGGAGAGGGTAGATGCAATTGGCACCTGTTCCAATGTCAAAGCCCTTTACTCTCTCACTTGAGCTGGATATTGGTGGTATCAGATCTGAAGACAGAAGATCCTCGATCCAGTGTATGTAGTTGGACCTGTTTGGAACAGTAGGGCAGAGCTGTCCATCTGGAATCCACCTAACAGTAGCTAAGATTAAAATCGTGTTTAAACAACAGTCTAGCATGACTATACTGCATGAAAATTACCTCAAAACATAGATCGAACAGTGTGTGTGCTACAAATAGACTTGGATGGATTTTTGTAGCCAAACTTTTATTAAATTTAGCAAGGATGTAATTTGTAAGAACAAAAAGTTAATTTTACAGTTGCCATAAATATTTTCTACATCAAACGGTCTACCCTTTAAAAGCAGTGACAAATATTTACTGAAATGTCTAAGCACAAAATATGCAAATAAGAAGCACAGTGAACTAAATGCAGTCCAAGTGCAATGCAGCATGCATGGAAAACTAGGTGAAACCTAGAAATCAATGTTGAAATTTAACCAAAACGTAAGATGTTCCTGTTCTCTGTTCTCACTTGGTAGAGTACGTGTGTAACATCAGCATAGTTTGTAAACGGACAATTAGTCCCAAATACTGAAAGTAGACAACAGTAAAACAATTCAAACTTCATTCGTCCATCACAATACTTGCTGGCTTCATGGGTTCTATGGGCAAGGTGGAGCGAACCGATCACAGGCAGCAGGAAAAATTCAGGACAGGGGATCATGCTAGGGTTCATAGAAAGAGCCCAAGGCAGCAGAGTGAAGGGAGGGGGATAGCCGGTGACACCAACCAGTTGACGCCATGGTCGTGGAGGAGGAGCACGCGCGTGAGCTCCCGCGTGGCGGAGAAGTCGGTGAAGTCGACGGACGCGCGGCCGCGGTCGGAGACGGAGACGAAGGGGCGGAAGGATGGGTAGAGCTCCGCCAGCGCGGCGAAGTCCGGAGCGGCGGCGGCGTATCGGTTCCGCGGGTGCATCGACGGCGCCTCCGAGCCGTCGCGGCGCCGCCGCTTCCGCCCGCCGCCCATATTGGTGTCGGGGGTGGACGTGGACCGCCGGCCGCCGGCGAAGCGCGGTCACGAGGAAGTGAAACGACGAAGCGGAGGCGCAACCAGCCGCAGCCGCAGCCGTGGGCGGGCCGATGGGCGGTGGAAGAGCGCTCGATTTTCCTGGGCCTTTCTGCCCGCCCGGCCGTAGGCCTGAATGTGGCCTATGGGCTTTATCGGTGTTAGGCCCAGGACCCAATCTGACTCCAGGGCGTCCTTCTCGTGGGCGTGGGCTAAAAAAAGTTTGACCTAATGTCCTACTTGGGTCAGACTCTCGTGACGGGCTGACGGCCCAAAAAATACCAGGTATTTTGAATTGGTCTATTTTAGTTTTTTAGAACAGTTTTTTTAGTGACCGTGATCGAAAAAGTTTGCCATTAAGACGAATTTTTTCTTGAGAATATGTTTAGTTTCACTACTTTTTTGACCTATATGTTCTGTACATACTACAAAGTCCTCGTCTCCATGTACGTCTGATGATGATGATGATGATTGGCGTTGCTATAAAGCATCGTTCTGTCCAGTGGCGGACCCAGAATTTAATCAAGACTAGGGCCAAATTCTAATAGCAATATTATCAAGTTGGTCCAAAATATCAGCTATCTCACATTAATTCATTGAACCGTACGTGCAACATGAACATGAGAGAAATAACATGCCAAAATCTTGTTGCTTTTGGTCCGCTGTGTTCAGAAGAAACAAGGGCACGTCTATCTTACATAAGAAAATCATCACTAAATAGTGGCTTAAAGAGACACAAGATGGTATAAATAAATGCTTCAGCGTTCTCTTGGAATTTCCTGTTGATCTTCTATGTCTGCTACTCTCACCACGGTCCACGGTGCTCCATGTAGCTCTTCCGGACTCCCAGTCCACAATCACCCGAACAGCTTGTTATCCAGCAGGTTATCCAGCACAACGCAGCAGGTCATGTGCACGATGAGCCACGACGACTAGGGCCAAGGCCCTACTGGCCCTAGGCCTAGGCCCGCCCCTGGTTCTGTCCACAAAAGATGCTGACAGTTGGAAATTGGAATCACAAGGTGAGCACAATCTTGCCACATATAGTATAAGCTTGCTAGAGTGCGTATCTGTTAAGGGAGAAGTTAGAGACAGGCTATGCCACTGCCACACCTTTGGCATCCATTGATTCCATTAGCTAAATTATTGATGAACAGGTAGCAAAGCTCTTATTCCGGCCGAGATATGAACATGAAAAAGAAATGCGGAGATATGGACGGGATGAATGTCGACTCTGTCCGTCCATCCATCCCCTTAGGTAGTGAGAAACGAATTGGGTACCCCAAGCAGCAGCAATCGGCAATGTGTATTGGATTCTAGACGCAAACGCGTTGCGAATAAAGAAGGCTGTCTCGAATCAAACATTTTCTTCCATATGGTGAATTCGTGGGAACACCGAAATCGCCCACGAGACGCACATATACTCACCTTCTCTATGAACAAGAATAAACGTGTCGAATCTTACTACTATAAGCACCTTTAAATTACTAAACCGACAAACCTCGAGATTCACAAAATCACTACTGTTTCTCATTATCAACGGAGATGTCGTCTACCATTGAAAGCAAAGTGTCGTTAAATCTTGGAAAAAAAATCTAAAAACAGATGCTAAATTGAGGACTTTAACATAGGTGGACACTATAAGGAACTCAGGGGGTGATTGGTTGCCGAAACCAGGTTGTCCTCGCATGCTTTTTCTGCTTCATCTTGTTCTGCTGATGTGCTTGGTTGCTCTTCGTTTTTCTGCCCTCCACCATTTTGCATAACTTCGTCTTCTCAATTTCACCTTCCCTCGCGATACAGAACGACATTATGCAGGTATAATGCTTGGGTCCACGTGTCAGACACTCATAACTTTGATGCATGCAGGCAACCAAACAAGATCTCGTCTTTAACGGGACTAACAGTAAATACGACCAAACATGAGTAGGTGTATGATTTAAATATGCACCCCTCTATCCCAGACTGGCTCTTCGTCATGGCTCCCCATTTCCTTTGCAACCAATCACGCCCTCAACCAACGGAAGCAACATGCATGCCGCTCAATCGCCGACAGCGAAGGAGAAATTAATTGAAGGTCAAGCCGTCGTGACTTTGCGTGATTCCATACATTTGAAGCAGGAATTTTTGTGTGACAAGGGGCTTATGATGTTTCTAATAATAAAATAAAATATAAATTAAAATATATAATCCATCAACCATCACACACAGCGTCGATGAATGCACTGGGTTTGTTGTGTACGCAAACACAGCGGCAGAGACGTGCTGCACAGGACCATGCAAAGCACGTACTCGACTACTCGTACTGTACGGTTCAGTGGTATATACGTACAGTGCAATTTTTTTTTTTAAAAAAAAGCTGAGAACCTGACTGTTGGGCCGGCGGCCGGCACGGCACGCGATTTCGATCCCGATCCCGATCCCGATCCCGATCCAATCCAACTATCCAAGCGGCAGGGCGGCCGGAACCGGGAATATCTCGCCCACTGGCACAGGCAAACGGCATATCCTCTCCTCCTCTTGCGCTAGGACTAGTCGACGACCACGACGCCCGGGCAGGCCGCAGCCACGTGCACCCCGTCCGTGCACCGCTTTCCCGGGGCGGCGCGCAATTCCCCCGTCACGGCTCCCTGGACCACGTCCACCGACCTTACGCACGCACGTATAGAGTACTTACTAGACAAATATCCAGCCCTTCCGTTAACCCAACCCCAGTTAGTTAACCCAACCAACCAACCAACCCTGGCGACTGGCGTAGACTAGTCCAGGAAGAATCCAAAGTCCTCACGCAGACTCGCACGCACCGCACCGCTACTTCCTCCACTCGCTGACAAAACTGACCCCACACGCCCGCGTCACCCGCCCTGGCCCCACCCAAGAGAACCCGGGCTGTCAGTGGCACGGCGGGCGTCACGTGCGCCTCGCGGTCTCCGGACGGCCGAGGAGACCTACCCAGCCCAACCACAGTTACTTCCCGTAACCCAAGTCAGTACCCCACCACCGCCTTAACCCAAGCCGGGTTAGCGCGGACCCAGCGAGGTCGCGACACGTGTCCAGATCCAACGGCTCTCCACCTCCCTCGCCGGCTATTTAACCGCGCCAGTTCTTCCCCTTCCTTCGCATCTCCCGTAAAATCAAATCCTCTCCTCCTCGATTAACAAATCCCCAGATCCCCAAAACCCTAGCAGCCAGCACCAATGGCGGCCGCGAACCCGCGCGTCTACTTCGACATGACGGTCGGCGGCGCCCCCGCGGGCCGCATCGTGATGGAGCTGTACGCGAACGAGGTGCCCCGCACCGCCGAGAACTTCCGCGCGCTGTGCACGGGCGAGAAGGGCGTGGGCAAGTCCGGGAAGCCGCTGCACTACAAGGGGTCCACGTTCCACCGCGTGATCCCGGACTTCATGTGCCAGGGCGGGGACTTCACCCGGGGGAACGGGACCGGCGGCGAGTCCATCTACGGCGAGAAGTTCGCCGACGAGAAGTTCGTGCGCAAGCACACCGGCCCCGGGGTGCTGTCCATGGCCAACGCCGGGCCCAACACCAACGGCTCCCAGTTCTTCATCTGCACCGTGCCCACGCCCTGGCTCGACGGCAAGCACGTCGTGTTTGGGCAGGTCGTCGAGGGCATGGACGTCGTCAAGGCCATCGAGAAGGTCGGGTCCCGCTCCGGCTCCACCTCCAAGGAGGTCAAGATCGCCGATTGCGGCCAGCTCTGAGATGTCGAGCGCGCTTGCGGCCGCCGCCCTCGTTCCCACCGCCGTTCGTCGCCTCCCTTCCATGGTCTCCAGTTCCGTTCCAGTTTCCCCCCTCATCTCCGCTCTGAATAAGATGGCGTGCGTGCGTTCGGCCGGTGATCTGAGAGGTGGTTGAGTACTTCTTCCAGTCTGAATCGTGTCCTAGTTGTGTCGTTTGTGTCAGTCAGTCCGTTGAATCGTTGGTGGTAACTCGGTTTCATAGGTGGCCGAGCCGTGCATCCATCCGGATCCGGTGGATGAACTTGCCTGCCTAATTTGTTCCGTCCTACTAGTGCTTCTGCTGTGTACTAATGGTGTGATCGGGGATGATGATTATGCTATGAGAACTGCTGATACTTGTTGGCTTCAATTTCGTGTCTTTGATTGATTGATGGCTTCTGTTGATTGTGTGATGCTATGAGAACTGCTCCCTGTTTTTTGACCTCTGATCTCTGATGCGCCTGCAAAGTGCCGTTTCAGGTTGGCCAGTCAGTTTATCCCCTCGGTTCTTGTGTCTGTCGTTTTCTTGGATCGAACTCGGGCCTTGTTCGGTTTCCGCCAAACTTTCAACTTTTTTCACTCTCTCTCCATCACATCAATTTTTACCTGCATGAATAGAGCATTAAATATAAGTAAAAAAAATAACTAATTATACAGTTTGGTTGGAACTCATAAGACGAATCTTTTAAGCCTAGTTAGGCCATAATTAGACAATATTTGCCAAATACAAACGAAACGCTACAGTTCTGGCTTTTTCTAAAAGTTGTAATCCGAACGAGGCGTCGTATGGATGGGAATGCGTGAAATTTCGTGAGTGATGCGCTGGGGGCATTTTTTATTCGATTAATACTCTCCTGATTAATTACAAGAATGTACCTTTAGCTTAGTAGATTGTGCGAGGAGGTCAAGTTACTCAAGTAGTGGAAAAGTGATTTATGGATTTACATGGGTCTGATCATCCTATATGACTAAATAACTGAGTATACTCCTGATTGTGCGAGGAGTACCACTAGTGGGTCACTGGACTAAATGCATTCAACAACACCAACTGAAAACAACACCTGCTTAAACTAACTTTATAACCACATAGATCTCCACTCGAATTTCAGTTGATTCAAACAAGCTTTAGATAATCAAAACCGGCCTGAGTACTGATCAGTTGTCAGATAACATGAATAACATGAGTACTGATCCATACGGAGTATATCCATCTCTTTAGACTGACTCCAACAACAAGAGCGCAAAAAGGAGACGCATTCATTTGATGTATGGGGCACGGCACAGTAAAAAGGTATCCCACCCAAATCTTATCGTCTCCAACAAATGTGACGTGAAGAAAGACGACGCTCTCAAGGTCGCTACAGCCGCGCCGCCTGGTCTTCTTCTCCCGGGCCTCCGCTTCCTCAGACTGCATCGCTGCCGTGGCTCACCAAGGCCGCTTGGCATCAGGTAACAACACTACAGCCACCATCATACATGCAAGCCCGCCATCACAAGTAACATCGCCTATACCATCACATGGCTCATAGTTGCCACATCATACTGCGGGGGTTACGGCTTGCGCTTCCTCGCCGCTGCCACTCGCCGAGCCCGGGCGGCCCTCCCAGGCTCTCCCGCGGGAGCGGCTCCCGCGCGCGGCCCAAGGCCCCCACGCCGCCGCCGGCTGGTCGCGCAGCGGCGCGCGGGCTCGGCCCACGCCCCCCGGGCAGCCCGGTCACCGCGGCTCCATCTTCTCCGGCGAGCTTCGGTCGCGGCGCATCTCTTCCCCGGCGAGCAGCGATGCGGCGCGGCCCGTGCGGCCGCTTCTTCCTCAACTCCGGCGCGCTCCTCTTCTTCCTCGTGCTTCTCACGCCACGGGTGCCGATGCGGGCGTGCGGCGCTTCGCCGGCCGGAGCTCCCCCACGCGGTGGCGGTACTCGCCAGGGCCCACCACTGGCGCCCGGCGATTTGCGTCCGTCTCTCGGGACGACGCAATTTTGCGTTTCCGATTGCCTCATGCGCAAAATGGGTCGTGGGATTGGGTCATCCATTAGATGGCGTTTTTTTGCGAGGTAAAAAAATACTGTGCGGACGCAAAATAGGTTTTTTGCCGTATGGGTCGCTTGTTGAGTCAGTCTTAGCCATGTCTCGGTGAGTTCTTTGCGCCTGCCTGTCACTGTCAGTTCCGAATTGTTTGTTTTTTTATTAAAACCGCTGTACTACAACTACAAGAGGTACAGGAGGTACAGAGCTACGTACAGGATCTCGTGATTAGACGGGCTCAATCATTGCCGCGCCGGACGGATCATGTTGGCGTTGGTCACCACCAGCATGGGGTTTGTCAGTTTTTTTACCTCCTCTTGTGCGTTCTGAGTATTCAGTTGAGCTGGTGAAAATTTTGTATGTCACATTAACATTAAAATATTAGAGAAATATTAGAAGAGATTTTCGGATACTAATAAAAAAATAAATTACAGAACTTGTAAGAAAACAACGAGACGAATCTAAAAAGTATAATTAATTTGTTATCAGTAAATATTTACTGTAGCACCACATTATCAAATCATAAATTAATTAGATTTAAAAGATTCGTCTCATAAAACTATCATGAGTCTGTGCAATTAGTTATTTTCTATACTACATTGGTCAAATATTTAATATGATAGGTAAATTTTTTTTTTCAAACTAAACTAAACAGACTAAACAGGGCTAGCTGAGGACAACTGACAGATGTCTCTGGTAGCCGTGACACGACATTATTGGGATCGGTTCAACGATGCCCTGTATTAAGCTGTAGCAGAACGCTACTGTACACTGTGGATGCCTATATGCCATGCCATGGAGTGTTGGCAGATACTATAACATTAGGGGTAGAGTAGTACTTGTGCCCGCCTCTGAACTCGGTATGGGTGGGTATTTAGTTAGCTGCAAGTCTGCAATCGATCGGTCGTTCTTTGGTGTTCTATGAAACTTAGGGCGTGTTTGGATGGTGTGGAAAAAGTTTTGCCTGTGTCACATCAGAATGTCGGAGGGATGTCGGAAGGGGGTTTCAAATACTAATAAAAAAACAAATTACAGAATTCGTCAGGAAACGATGAGACAAATTTTTTAAGTATAATTAAGCCGTCATTAGCGAATGTTTACTGTAGCACCACATTATCAAATCATGGACTAATTAGGTTTAAAAGATTCGTCTCGCAAAGTTATCGCAATCTGTGTAATTAATTATTTTTTTAGACTACATTTATTACTCCATATATGTGTGACTAGATTCGATAGGACGGGGCAAAAAATTTGCCAGGGGAATCCAAACACCCCCTTACCAAAAGAATCAAGGACCGAGGGCGCAGGTAGGTTTTAGTGTTCTGTTTGATTTGATCAACAATCATCAGCCGGCGTCCGGTCGGCGGTCGCACAGAGGGAGGGGGAAAAGAGAAAGGGAAAGTGAAAGGGGTGGACGGCTCGAGGCAGGCCGTAGGCGGTGCAGAGGGCCACCTGATATGATGAAGAGAAGGAATAGGGCCAGCCTCGCAGCTTTGTGGCTGGGCCCTCTGCCTCCGCTCCGGCCCAACCCCAACCACCCACGCGCGCCTTGGGGCCCGATCTACCAAACGGACGGTGGTCGTGCTGTGCTGGTGCCCTCTGGCGCTGAGCCTCTGAGCTGAGCATGGTGTCCCTCCTCTCTCTCTCTCTCTCTCTCCTCGTTCCATGGACGCACGCGGGTGCAGTTGCACGCAGCGCACCGCCCGCGGCGCCTCGTGATCGAAGCAGCAATTCACAAGCAGTGTCGGGTGCAGTGCAGTGGATAAGATGGGATTTTTTTTTCTTTTTTTGACTCACTTCACTCATCATGATTCATGATGATGACGATGGCATCTCTCTCTCTCACTTCTCACTCATGATAGGAGCATACTGTACGGTGGTGAGTTGCGAGTCGGGCCCGGCAAACGCAAACCTCGTGGAAAAATCGGCCGCACGTACCGGCGCAAGCACAAAACGCAGGCAGGCAGGGCAGGGCCTTGGCCCCCGGCTTACTGTAGATGCTGTGCGTCTGCACTTCACTCTGCACCATATCTTGCTGCAATCAGCGATAATCTACGGGCGACGTACACCATGTTATCTAAACAAGAAATAGCAAAGACAAATCATGCTGTAAATAAAACAAAAACAAAAAAAAAAAACGCAGGTGATCCACCCGGCCTGATCCGCGTGGAGGCCAAGGCCCAGGCGTTTGCTTCCGGTTCGAACCGACCCACAGAGGTGGCCAGATGGTCCTTTGGATACATCACAGGCTAAAATAAGCACGCGTGTTTACCGTGCTATCCGGCCTTTCCCCGTCCAAGGGGAAAGAAAAAAAAAATGCCTCCACGCTCGTGATTTTTACAAAATCTTCTCATGTCTATTAGCATCCAAAGGAGACCCTTGTGTTGTCGCCTGTCCCATGTTAATAATTTGGAACGGATGGAGTATGTTAACATCTGTAATGGAAGGAGTATGTTTTATTAGGTTTGGCCATATGTTTATTTACGTACCACTCTCAGAGTAGTTATAGCTTTTTTTAGAAACCGGGTTTATATTTTACATGTAATTCATAAAGTTTACATTCCATTTCTTACAAAGACACATTGAATGAAAGAAAACGTACAACTTAGTCCTTGCAAGATCCTCCCAGTCGTCTTCGCCATCGGCGATCAGAGCAGCCACCAACTTGAAGCCGATCTCCTTCCCGATGAAGAAATATCACAGTTTTTCGTTTCCACCAAGAGCAGCATACTGAATACATCGACATGCTCTATAATCGTTGAACCCCTCCAAGGGGAAGTAAATCACCAGAACAGGTGGGAACCAAAAGCCAACCCGATTTCTCGGCACGTTGGTAGACATACCTCCCAAGGCTCCCGTCGATGAAGCCAGCAATGCCGGTACCAACACCAATGGAGACGAGGAAGGGATAATAAGAGAACTCGACAAGATCTGGAGTAGCCACCAGGTCTTCAAATCCGGCGAGCTCACATCTCAACAGCTCTTCACTGGCACCGGAACACGTGCCAGCGAGGCGGAGAAGGAGCTGGAGAAGCTTATTCCATGGATGCAGTACCGCCTCCACCCTGCGAGCACTGACTGGACCTCCTAAACTAACTAAGGCTAAGAGTATGTACACCAGCCATCGATCCCGCGGCTCCTCTCCACCTCTGGCATCGAGGCAACCGCCGGACGCGAGGAAGAGCTGGCGAGATCGACGCCGGGAATGAGATCTCCACTTCGCCGCCCTTCTCAACTGTAGCGAAGGGAACGAGGAGTCTGAAAAGCGCTTGTCGCTTGGTTCTGTTCTCAGAGTAGTTACAGCTAGCTCGATTGGACCGTGAGCCCATTTTCCTCCACATAGGGCCACCAACAAGAGTTTGAGCTTTGGGCCTCAACATCCTCCACTAGCAGTCTGTCAGTAGGCTAACCAAATATCACCCAACAACATAACTGCGGTCCAGCTGATTAAAGAAAGTTTCTCAGAAAAAAAAAAGCTGATATTAAAGAAAAAAAACGGCTCCAGCATAGACGGAATCAGCAGCAGTTCATCATCCGCGCATGTCGCAATAACAGTACTAGTAGTAACTACGGAGTAGTACTTACAAACTCTACCACTAGTATTCCTCTGTGATCTTAGGCTCTTAGCTGAGGGTAAGGGATTTGATTCTACGATCTTGGTCCGTATATGTACGATTTTGATCTGACAACCTTGATCACAATGCAATTATGCGAAGTGCGTGCAGTAACCTACTGCATATTTTGTACAATGCAACTACTGATTTTTGTATTTTTTTAACAGTGCACCCACTGTATGGTATAATGTACTTACATGGTAGGGCCCACTGCATCTAGCTAGCTATACACATGCAGCATGAGCTGACGCACCACCGGTCACGCCAGCCTACAGGCCCTCTCCGGCGGCGACGACGTTGTTCGCCGAGCCTGGGCCTGGCAAGCCAACGCCGCTGGTTTCCAGGCATCAGTTTTGCGGCCCAGAGAGGAAACCATCGAGCCCAGCCCAAACCAACCACAGAAAGGCCCAACTGCTACTCCTAATTATAGCACATGCCAAAAAGAAAATGGTTCCACTAAAGAAAATCCCCCAAAATTGGTGAGACTAAACTACAGAAACCGTATACTACCAATCTAAAGCAATAGTACACTAATAGTGCCTGTATTCCTATTTCTCTTTTTGCTAAAAAACAACTATATTTCCTTCGGGTACTGTACTTTTTTTCCCCTAAAAAAGAGCAACTAGTATGTCGCTACTACTTGCAATTGCAATTGTAATAATGTACGCCAACTTGCTGCAACGCCAATACAATGATACATACAGTTAATCAATAATATTTGGCTACTTCTGATACTATACTGATCAAAATCTGACAGAGTTCAGATTTCAAAAAAAAAAAATCTGACAGAGTTCCGAGACGACTCAGACGATGACAACGCTCATTGCCTCACTCTCAATTCCCAAACCAAACCTACAACGATGGATATGCTATGAACATCCGCAGCAGTTCCTCTTCCTCCCTCCTCCTACCCAACCTCATTCTCAAATCTCATCCATGGCAAAAACAATTTCATTCCACTGCTAATAATACTACTACTAGCACTGTAACAAATACTTTGCTGCTACAGTAACACACCGCTACAAGCTACATCCAGCTGCTAGTCCGGTTCGACTAGCTCAAAACTTCCTCCACACACCGCCATCGCCGTCGCCGTCAGCCGGCGCGCCGCATCCTGCTCGCCGCGAAGGGCCCGCCGCCGCCGACTTGGCCCGCAGGATCTCGATGCGGCGCCGGCGCGCGCCCGCCGACACGGCCGCCTTCTGCAGCGCGGCGCGCAGCTGCGCCTGCCGGTACCACTCGGCCGCCGCCGCCGCCGCCCGCGCCTGCTGCGCCAGCAGCAGCTCCAGCTGCTGCCCGTCGTCCTCGTCGGCCGCCGCGCGCGCCGGCTCGTTCAGGTCCAGCACCACTGGCAGCGGCAGCGCCGGCGCAACCGGGCCCTGCTGCTCCCTCCTCGCAACCTGCGAAAGCGACACGTAGCCAGCCACCCAGGGGTGATGCGGCGTCAGCTCGAGATTGGATGAATCATGATTGGAATTGGAATGAAACTGCAATTCTTTTTTCACTGATTCGTGTGCGCACGCCGTACGTACGTAAGTATGCATCTGAGCCGTCGTCGTTCGTGACGACACGGCGTCAGTCAGGCCTCCTAAATCGGGAAAGGCGTCATCCAAAATGGGGAAAGCCAATCATCAACAGAACAAGGGAAACAAACTCCTGGTAGTACCACTATATACTACACGGTCAATGGCGATCGCGGAATCGAAATCGAAAATAAAAAAAATCCTTTTTTGGGTAATATGATGAACAGGATGATTGTTTGGGAAAAAAAAATCGCAGCTTTCGTTCATTGTTGGGGACGACGGGGGTGGGCGAGCAGGCAGAGCTGGAGGAGTGGTTGTGGTTGCCGTCCGTCCAACACGCAAGCAAGGGAAGCGAAGCGAGCGCACGAGGATTGAGCAGCAAGAAACCGTGACGCTGCTGCGGCGCCCGTCCGTCTCCGTGGCAATCACGGCTACCAGATTTGGCGGAAAGCGACCGGGAGAGAAGGAATCCATCCATCCATCCAGCACCTCGTGCGAGTGCAACTGGCTCATCAGCCTCTCGCTCGTTTGTGCTCTGCTCATCCAGCTCTGCTCTGCATCCGAGCTCTGCTGTGCAGTGAGTGCTCCTCGATCTGCTGCTTGACTGGGCCTGGTTTCTAACAGGGGAACGAACGCGAAGCCGCCGCAGCGCTTGAATGAATTTCTAATCAATCGCTCGAGGTCGCTAATCGCACAAGCAAGCAAGCAATCGACGGGACGGGCGACACGAACAGAAAAAAAAAATCTAATCTCCCGAGGCGGAGGAAGAGGAAGAAGAGGAGGAGCAGGCGCTGACCTGGAGCAGTGGACGCGCGTTCTCCGGGGGCGGGGACAGGCTCGCCGCCGCATCGCCGTGCTGCTCCTCCGCCCACTGGCAGCAGTCAAACGCAGAAGATTAGAGGAATTCTCTTCCTCTCTTTTCTTTTTTTTTTTCAAAATCAAAAAAAAAAATCAGAAAGCGAAGCGACGGAGGAAGACACGCGGCGGCGGCGGCGGCTGAGGCGCGCGCGCGCAGATCTCGCAGGCGGGCGGGCGGCTCACCTGGTCCTGTGGGCGAGCGGCGGCGACCTCGCTCTTGTCCTTGGGCGGCGCGTCGTCCCCGCCGCTCTCCGGGTACGCGAGCGGGGTGTCGGGGCTAAAGGCGCCGTCCCTCTCGATGGCCGCGGCCGCGGAGCTGGCGCGGAGGCGGGGAGCGGGAGCAGGACCGGGGCCGGGGCCGGGGCCGGGGAGGGCTTGTCCTCCGGCATCGACCTCGGGCGGCGCCGGCCCCACGAGGGGATCCCGGGTGCGCGGCGGCGGGCCGCGGCACGCGCGCTCGCGCCGCCGCTTCCGCCGGTCCCGCGCCTTCATCAGCCTGCTCATGTCGGACAGAATGGCGGCTATCTCCAGCCGCTCCGCATCCACCTCCTCCTCGACCTTCACCGCCGCCTCCTCCTCCATGCGCGCGAGCTGCGGGAAATCGGCGGCGGCGGCGGCGGCGGCGGCGGCAGCAGAGCGATGTGAGCGAGCGAGCGAGCGAGCGAGCGGATTGCTTCCTGGGCTCCGCGGCCGTGTGGTTTAATAGGGGCAGGCGCGCGCCGTGCCGCCACGTGGCACATCGGCCGTGGGGATTGGGTGGCCGCGGAGAGGATGACACGCGGGCCCCGCCGCGCAGGGACTGGCGGACTGACTCGCGCGCCGCGCCGTGTGGTGGTGGAGGTGGTGCTGGTGGCTGGCTGGCTGGTGCACTGCAGTGCTCGCGGTCGGCCCACTCGCCTCTTTCCTTTCCCTCTCCCTCTCCTCTCTCTCTGTGGTCGCCTCGTCTCCGCTAGATTTTCTCTCCGTATTCCTCCCGGTTGTGGCATATGCAGTGTGGACAGGACTCCGGCCACCGGTTTTTGGGGTTTCTTGTGCGTGTCTTGCTTGTTGCCCTGTTCTCGTCTCTCCCTGCATTTCTTGCCATTTACTCGTGACATACTACTGCTACCTTTGATCTTTCCTTCTTCATCTTCTTCTTGAGGTCTCCTTACACATATTGCATCAAGAAAGAACGGAACCACATTAGTTGAGTGGTGCTAGGAGTGAGGTTCATAGATAACTGAGAATAGTAGTGAAAGAGATGAACAAGACATACATAGAAAGTGTGGTTGATTAGTCGTGTCTACTGGCTAGGCCGATTGTATGTTGGTGGTACAGCTCGTGCCTGACTAACTGGACGTTCAACTTGAACCTGACTAGCTGGAAACGTAGAAGTTTCTTTTTTGTTTTTCGTGAGTCATGCCCGACAAATGCACATAACTAGCTGGATGTACAGCTCGAACCTGACGAGCTAGAAAAACATAAGTTTTTTTTGTTTTTCATGAGCCAGGTCCGACAAAATGTAATTAAGGTACGTGTCTAATGAGCTGGCTACCAAACAATTTCTCAACAGATTCAAATGCCTGCACCTGCACAGTGAGACTTGACTTAGACTAGTTGAGGGTTATGAACCAGGCTAGGAGCGTTAATAAGTAACTAATCACGTCCAACGAGACTAGCCCTGGCTCGCATAAGGGAATCAAGCCCCAGCTAGCTTTGGCAGAGTCCAACCCGACCTCGACTTGTTGTTTGGTTGCCTAGCTGTGTTCACACACCAAGTACTCATCATGCACCACACAAATCAGGCTCCGTGAAAATAAGAATTTTTCACACCACGAGCCAAGCTGGGGCGACGATGTTGCATCACGTGACCCAGGCTAAGGATCTATTCCTGTCATCCAATCACGCACAACTCACATCTCCCGATCTGGCTAGGCTCAAACCAGGCAACCAATGACACCCATAACTAATTAACTAGTAGCGGCACAGTATGTCACTTATACATATGTGATATGTCACTACACTTTGGTATTTTTTTTTTTTTTGACTTTCTTGCTTCACTAGAGTCATTGAATCAATGGGAGAATAGATGCATTGACGATTAGTATACTTATCACTTCTGTAGATGTAGTCTGTTTTGATGATGTATTTGTATCTATTGTCTCATTTCGTTTTGTTACATGTCAAGGTTTGACTAAGTCAAGCATTTGTAACTTTGACTGTCAGTTTTAAAAATCCATGTAGTTTCACTATCTATGTTCCTTGTTAATGAATTTAAAAGCATATATATCTTTTGTTGCTAATAGTTAAAGTTAAGAATGTTTCACTTCGAATCTCATTTGATATCTAAGGAAATAGATGGAATTCGAATTTGAACTCCGGAAGGAATATCTTGAGACTTTTTTTTTGAATTGAATATCTTGAGACTTGAGAGCAAGAGCAAAGCACAGATCGTGGCACTGCACCGACCTTTGTACACAAGCCATTGCTTGGAGCCCGGTATGTACACGTCATGCGTGCATGCAGGCCCCACACGTCAGGCAGGCCGACCAGCCTGCAAGCTACGCATGCATGTCACGTGACCCTGGTCCCAGCGGCGGTGAGCTGGCCCCACTTTTCAGATACAGAGAGCCTTAATCCTGTTAATTACAGTTGAGCTCTCCGGGTACCCGATTCCAAGGACGCTTCTTCTCTCCCTCCGGTTCCCTCCGTCGCAGACGGACCGACGCATCTCGGCTGGGCAGCGTACGCCGGCCTGGCTCCTGAGGGCGCGACCTGGGCGGCGGCGGCCTCCTACTGTCGCCAGGGGCAGGCAGTGCTAGCTACTGACGGAATCCACACCTGTGGTGGACCAAGCAATTGCCCACAGTGAGCCCCCTTGTTCTCCACCCCTCCGTTCTGTACTCTTGGCATGACAACATTTTCATGTGTTTGTTTCTGTATAAAATTGGAAGCAGAATTTTTGTGCTGTGTGTTGAATGGAAACGTAACTGCTGTGGGTGTGATAAATAGAAACAAAACTACTGTGGTTATGTTAAATAAATGGATTGCCCTGGTTGTATGCAATGCAATGGTGACTGGTGAGGAATTTCTTCCTTTTGTTGTTTCCTTTTGCCCTTCATAACTTGTGTTTTATCTGTTTCTTTATTTGTTTTTTTTTTGAAAAATCTGGCAGGAGGTTTTATCTGTTTCTTGTCAGTAAACTGCACCTGTTCTGCATGTACTTTCATTTCTCGTTTGCTTATAAGAATTCAGATGATTATTTATCCAATAAATGAACAATAAACATGAGTTTGTCTGGGATGATGCACATATGCAAACCTCTAGGTTGGTTTTGTTGCCGTTTTGTTTTGCCATAATTGATGGTATTCATTCACCCAGGACCCAAGCCCCAAGGTACAGCAGCGATGGACATTGAGCGGTGCACGATATGGTGGCCACGCCAGGAGCTTGAGCTCAAGCATAAGCCCTTCTTGCTAAGGCTCGTCCTGTTCGGATGGTTCTTCAGTAGTGCTGGTTCTATCGACATCGTCATCTCTGCAGTTGTGCCCCAAGGCTCTTTTGCCACACTTGGCCCCCTCCAGGTCAGTATTGATGATTCAGGTTAAACGTAGGTTGCCATTGTTGCTCTTTTTTTTTTGTTAGATGCATGAACTCATATTCACTAATTTATGTACCAAATGCAGTATTGTGAGATTCCTTTGTAAAATCTTAGTTGAAGGTGAGGAAGTGGTCCATTTTGTATTTCAATCCCAAAGTAACAAGACTGCTTTTAATCCAATTTATAGTATTAAATGTAACCGACAAAGATTTAGGGTGCAGTTATAAGTTTAGTTTCTGTTCAGAGGAAACTAGCCATTGAAAATGTTGTGCTGTCATTTAGATGTCCAATCCAGTTTACTGTAGGTTCTTGACTGAACTTTTTTTCTTGAGTTGTTAAAGATTTTGTTTTGAGGCCCATCTCATCAACTCCAGAGGTTGCTTTGCTCTGTAGAAATATCTGCCTTGTCCTTTTTCCTTGCTTGGGGAACCCCAGTAATCTACTGCTGAGATCATGTTATATTTATCTGTTAAGTTTAATTTTGCAACATGCATGTTGAAAGGCAGAACCTCTGTTTTTTTTGCTCATCTACTGATGTAGCTGCTAAAATTCTCCAAAAAAAAAAAAATGCTGCTAGAGTATGTTTACCTTGGTTGCTTATATTTTTCACAGCTGCTTCTCTCAATGTTGTCTCTCATGCTAGACTATCATCCTTTCCTCAAATAAAAGGATGCCAGTAAGCCTACAAGAATCTGCTGCATTTACCGTTCTTGGGGATTGTGGTCGACACCCCCCTAAAGATTTAGAAGAATACCGCTTTAATAAATTAGAGCAGCTGCCTTTGGATGCAAACTTTGTTCAGAAAGAACATTTTGGCACAAGAAGAAACAATGCCATGATTGGATCAGATGGGAATGGGGATCAGGGTCCAAGTTATGATCATAGAAGATGGGGATGTGATTGTTCTGTGTTGGATGGTTTTCTGGATGCTTGCAGAAAGTCTGCAGTCAAAGAGGGCAGTTGGGTGCACTTGTATTTGAAGTTTGGAGAGAACTTTAAGAGCAACCTGAATCATGTTCCAGTTCTTCACCATTTGTATCTTGATGGCCAACAAATTGAAAACAACCGTTGCCACGTATGTAAGTCAAGGCTCTGTTTATAATATCCTTGTATTAACAATTTTTTGAACTGTCATGTTTTTATGCCTCTTTAGTGATTCTTTCTTTTGCTCTGACAAATTGATGAGATATTCTGTTCAATTTATTCTAGGTCATACAATATGAGGTTCCGACCATTGGCAGAAACCATTTCTCACTGGGTTTGGATGCACCTCGTAAGTCGAATGTTTCTTTCAAAAAGCCAGATTGGATAAATGATCTACAAAAGCAACCAGCGTTTCTTGATTTGGTATGTGCATGAGTGATTTTACATGTTATTTATTCCTTTTTTTGGTTAGATGGTCTATTAAGTCAGTTCATGTTTGTTTGAAGGATTCAATTGTTTTGGCACTTAATTGTTCAAATCCAGCCAGACTACCAGGCACTCAGGAATGCTCTACTACAAGCTCTGGGGCTTATTTAATCTTTGCATACGTGTAAGCACTATTGTTAACCTTCTGCGCTCTGCTCCTTTTGTCTGTTCTTACCTTGTAACTTGCTTTTTCAGATACGATGTCTTAGTTCAAGTAACATGGCACTGCATGGGGATATTTTTGGCTTCAGCATCAACTATTCTTTACACCATGATTCTAATGTTTCAGAAATGTTTAAGCCATATGCCCCAGTACTTGATGCTAAATAAGGTTTTCCAACATTCATGGAATAACATTCATCTTCGCAGCTGTCAAATTCTCTACTGGCCAATTGTCCTTCAAGATGCTTCCTCAAGGTAAATTAATAGTGGATCCGTAGCTTCTTAATCTGCACTGTAACTTTAGTCACTGTTTTAATATATGTTTGTGTCATATTAGCATAACAATTTGTGCTATCCTTATAAGTCAACATATACCATTGAACCATAAGTCTGTTAATTGCCTCACTCATATCTAGTTCCCGTATGAGTGCGGATCCTGTTGGGAACGAACCCCCCCTCCTCCCCCCCTCATCTCTCTAATACAATGAAATACAGCTCTCTTGCGTTTTCAAAAAAAAAAGTTTAATATATACCTAGGTAGTAACATAGTGATTCTGTTATTACTAATCTTACATGGTTATTTTAATATGCAAAAGAGAGTTTACAGGTTCACTTCCATTTTTTTTGTTTCATGTAATCTTTTTATTATGGATATTCAAGTGCATTTACATTCAGTACATAGTAGTTATCATATACTCAAGTGCAGATTATTGAAAATACTAAGCTTCACTTAATTATATCGGCTCAGCTCCACTGTGAATGTCAAATATGCACACAAAGCTGCAATTCGGAAGCATGCTTTGCGGTCAAGTATCATTGTGGATCTCTTGATGGGTTTTGTCCTTGGAGCAGCATGCTTATTAAATACAGAGACTATTTGTACTTGGACTATTGCTCTTGTCCACCACATGACAGAAGCAATCTTGAGATCCGGTTGTGTCTGGCTGATGGGTGTTCCAGCTGGTTTTAAGCTGAATACAGAGTTAGCAGAGCTCTTAGGCATGATTTCTCTTAATGCAGTTCAAATTTACTCTACCCTTTGGTTCTTCGTGGGAGGCTACCTGAGGCATATAATTCAAGGCATTGCAGTCTCTGGAATTATTTTAGGTCTGACAGCTCCAGTTTCGTTCTTTATTGACATTATCCAGCTCGCTATGTTGCATGTTACCATGCTTCACTGGTTAATCTCATCATTATATTCAAGACAAATTCAGACAGTAGCATCATTGTGGCGTCTTTTCAGGTAACATACTCTTGGTGCACTCATGTGGTACTTGTCGAATAAGAGGGTACTAACTGCAACATATATTTATTACTGAATGACTGACTAGTTGATCAATTGCTAAACATTAGCTCTGATATCACCTTTTCTCTGTAGTTTGACTTCGACAAAAATATGTTTGATTGACTTATACGAAATAAATGGTACCAAATGCATCTTTGTCTATTTGAATTTTGGCGCATGTCTGACTATTATTTTATTGATACAGAAACGTGAGGCCTAATTTTGTGGTAATCCTTAACATGAGACACAGCTGAGCTAGTTTGGGAAACAAAAAGGTTCGGGTTGAGGGAACTGCCAAGTTGTACATGGAAAAGTGAAGGCACAGCCTTGACTAAAACCCTAACCATTCATAATATAAAAGTAAAAACCCTGGCTAGATCACTTTCCCCAACTAATGAGACAACTTTCGTGAATCTAGGAATAGGAATGGGAAAATCGGTTCCATAGCATCAAAAGATCGCTTTGGATATTGCCATCTGAATATTGATGTTCTGTAAAATACAAGGCACAGAATGAGTCCGTTTCAAATTCTAGCACTCTGTTACCTCCCACAAGACTGCAGGCTGTTCTCCCCTCCATTTTGAGCTGATGGATAAGGGAAAGATTTTGACTGTTATTGGTTTTCACTTCTCTTCATGTATAGAAGCTAGTAATGGAGCCAGATAACTCAATGTGTGTAAAAGCATAATGTTTGCACCATAAAACATCAGCTAAATTTTTTTCATACTTTTTCTTTCTTATAATTTTTATCACCTGTAATTCTTCAATTGTTTTATATTTATATTGTTTAATTGTTACAATAGCAATTGATGATGAGGTGTTTGTTTCCCATCAGATTTTTTTTTCTAAGTTTGCTAACACTTGCTTATGCGATAACAGAGGGCGCAAATGGAATCCTCTTAGGCAGAGGTTAGATAGTTATGACTACACAGTTGAACAGCACGTGGTTGGTTCCCTGCTGTTTACACCAGTCCTACTTCTTATACCTACAACTTCTGTATTCTATGTATTCTTCTCTATCTTTGACAACAACGGTTATCTGGGTGTGTGCGATGCTGGAAATTGTCATCGCTGTAATCCAATCCACTCCTTATGCCAGGTTAACTCTATGGGTGATGAGGAGGCACAGATTTCCTGCTGGATTATTTTTCCTTCATGTGCCATCAAGTGGAAATGCTTCTGAAAAGGTCGACCTATCAGCCCATCCAGTCGGATGTTGCAATGAAAGGAGAAAGGAGGATCTAATCTACAAACCACCAGAATCATTAGTTTCAGAGCTTCGTTGCAGCTATGCCACTCTTGGTAAGACTTTTGCTTAGATCATTCTTAGCTGAATGGTTGATACATTCTTTGTTGGATGCCTAAATTTTACAATAAATGTCAGCAGCAGCATGTCCATGTCATTCTACATTCCTAGTTTCTGTTGATTTGAATCATATATATTAATTAATTAATTAAGACATGTAGTTTACAACAAACTGAAGGCCAAATATAAATAGCTTGCCCAAAGTTCGAATAGTTCTATTTTTCAGCCTAGCTTTATGTTCATATATCACAAATAGTGTGCTTACTTGTTTGTCAATAGAATGCATCTTGCAGAGGCACTAGCCTACAGTTGTTTTTTTGCTGTTCCACTTTCTGGTAATCTTCCTAACATAAACGGTGATGATATGTGCAGTTCAAGTAATCAGATCAAATTACGAGAGAGTTTTCAACAGGACTGGTTACTCCTTTTGCATACAATTGGCATACGGGATCCTTAGCGGTGAAAGGTATAGCACTATCTATCTACGAGTTTAATTTTTACCGTTTTGATGTCATTTGTTTTAAACTCCTCGTATGTTTCTTTGTTCAGGGTGCCTTCATTGTTGCATCTGCAGCCGTGTCCCTCGTTTCCCTGGATGAGCATTGGTATTACAAAGTATTGGATGCACTGCTATGTCTGTGTCCTTCATTGTGCACCAAATAGGTGATTCAATGAAGTTTTACATTAGCCGTCTGTTTTTATTGCTTAATTTGGCAACATGATGAAAATTTGTTTGTCCCATCTTTTATTCAGCACTTCTACGGGAGAAATAGTAAAAAAAAATTACCGTATGCCACCAATTTTTTACCTTGTCATGCTCATCTTTATATGAAGCTTTACGTCGTCATCATCTATAATGATGCAAGCGCGTGGGGCCCATGTCATGCTGGACCGACCACCCCTGGATAGATGATGCTTTTCTAGGGTCAGCGCGTAGTGTATCTGGGCGTGTTTCATGGAACTGGAACTGCCACTCTGTCAGCGCGCCGTAGCATATGAACATAATCTTTTCCCTGTTTTAATCAGAAGAGTTTCGTTTGTGACTCGACAAGGGTTTCCTTTTCTCCTGTCGTCATTTGCATTGCTTTTGCTTTCCAAATTACAGGGCTATGTATGTTATATTCACTAGCCAGGCCAACTTCAAGCAACCTCAATATCGAGTGCTCGGCTTGACTATTGTCGTGCAGCGGTACAGCTCGAACCAGGCTCTCACTAGAAACGCGGAACAGGGGTGTTTCTTGTGGCCAGGGGTCGGATAAAAGTAGTTAAGGTGCATACCTGAATCATATAAGCCGGCTAGTTTGCGTGAGAGAAAAATACTGTTCGAACGGCCAACTAGTAAGATGAGCGAACAAAACGATTATGCATGCAATGAATATGTCTAAGTCTAACGCTAGCTACCAAATAATTTCTCAACAGGTTTAGAACCTGCAGAAGTAAATAACCAGACACCGACATCTACACCATATAGACATGATCAACCCAGATTGGTTGAGAGTTAGGCTCTCCATAGTGTGTAGCTAAAATGTGCTTAGAAAGGAAAGAAAAGATTCAAACACTACTGCTCCTAAACTAGGAGTGGTGCAAATAGATCATCACTCAACGAGAAACAAATGAGCGACAACTTTATATTTTTAAATATATCTCACATGGAGCCCTAACGATGCTGCTTAGCATGCACACACTGTGGCCTTGCAGGCGCAATGTCAAAATCTACTATTTCTAACATAAGCAGTAGTAGGCATCACTACACATTGTGGAGGGCCTTATCAGCTAGGCTAGAAGTATTCAAGTAACAAAACACGCCTAATACAATGTGACCGGTTTCCAACGAATTTTTTTTTTATTTTTAACTGATTTTCGAAGAAATTTTAAAAAAAAACTAGGTCCTGAAACTATTTTTATCTCTAACCACTTTTGTAGCGCCATTGAAGGAGGCGCCGCAAACCACAATGAATCGCGCCCGCATGCGGGCGCGGTACCACCCGCCCGGCGTGGCAAGATCCGCCCGGGGGCCGACGTGGGCGATGACGTGGGGCGGGGGCGCCCGGCATGCATGGCGCGGTCCCGGTGGCATGCCGACGTGGCGGACAGCGCCACGAGCTATGGCGCGCCTTAGCTGGGGCGCACCAGAAAAAATAGTCGTCACATCAACAGCCGTGATTGCTTTGCAAAAATGTCTTCCAAAGCATAGTAAACATCTTTGAGCACTTGCTATCTCCACCGTGATGTTCTCGAAATCTATGTCCGCCTTTATCTCCACAAGTTGCGGCTGTAGAAGAAGAAGTAGTAGTACAGCAGCAGAAGTGCAGTGTCAGTGTGTCACTCACTATGTGTGGGGCCCACCCACGTGCTTCCCTCCTCACTCTTTTAGTTTTTAAATATTATACGTATTTTCTATAAATCAAATTAAATTTATGATATAAACACCTCAAAAAGATATTTTTTTGGCACGAAAAGAGTGCACTTTACTATCAGTGCCGATCACTGATAGCCAGTAATGTCTACTCCCTTCATTCCACAAATAAAATAACATTTTTAACTTCTGTGATTCCTATTTGATCATTTATTTTATTTTAAATTTTTATATAAATAATAAAATAAATTAATTATTATAAAAATATTTATAATAATAAAATAAGTCATAACAAAACAAATACTATTTATTAAATTTTTTAAATAAAATAAATGGTCAAATATGAATTGTAGAAACTAAATATATTCTTTTATTTGTGGAATAGAGGAAGTAATACCGTAATACCTTGTCAGTCATAAACACCGGCCGCTCACAAGTCACTGTCACACGGTACAGCCTTGCATGCTTATCAGTCAGTCACAAATCACCGTCAAATAAAAAAAGAGAAGGGATAGTCCGTTTAACTTTTTTATTCCAAATTTGACCACTAATCTTATTGAAAAAATTTGCAAAATATCACTTTGCAGCATGCTTTATTAATAAAAGTTTTTTAAGAATGATTAGAATTTGACTATTGTATACTTTTTAAATAAGATGAGTAGTTAAATTTGAAAGGTGAAAAAGTCAAATAGATTATATTCAGAGCCAAGGGAGTATTTACTTGAACGTTGAGAATGTAAATAAAAAAGATTAGTGAAAATGGATGAAGAGCATGGAAAAAAAATTAAATAAACTACTGCTGCTGCTGCTGTAAACGGTTGAGGTGGGAGAGAGTCAGGAGGGAAGCACGTGGGTGGGCCCCACACATAGTGGGTGACACACTGACACTGCACTGCTGCTGTGTACTACTGCTGCTGCAGCCCGCAACTTGTGGAGATAAAGGCAGACATAGATTTCGAGAACATCACGGTGGAGATAGCAAGTGCTTTCGGCTAGTCAGCATGTTTACTATCTTTGGAAGACATTTTTGCAAAGCAATCACGCCTGTTGATGTGACGACTATTTTTCCCTGTGCGCCCCCGTTAAGGCGCGCCATAGCTCGTGGCGCGGTCCGCCACGTCGGCATGCCGGCCGGGACCGCGCCATGCATGCCGGCGCCCCGCTGCCCGTCATCGCCCACGTCGGCCCGGGGACGGATCTTGCCACGCGGGCGGGTGGTACCGCGCCCGCATGCAGGCGCGATCCACAGGTTTGCAGCGCCTCCTTCAATGGCGCTACAAAAGTGGTTAGAGATAAAAATAGTTTCAGGACCTAGTTTTTTTTAAAATTTCTTTGGAAAATCAGTTAAAAATAAAAAAAAATTCTTTCCAACCAAGCCTAGCCCCGCTAGCATATGGGAATGAACCAAGTCCTTGTTAGTGTGGCCAAGTCCTTACAAGGTGTGTTTGGTTCTTTGCATATATCTTATTAGTCTTACTAAACTCTAGTCTATTGTTTAGTTGTCTAATTGTGTTCACACAAGTGGTTCCCTTATATGTTTATACTGTGCACCATACGACCAGAATCCACAAAAGTTATCTTATTATAGATATAAGGCGTGACTGATTACCTGTGCCTACTAGCCAGGATGATTACATGCAACTTCAATATTTTTTTGTTGCCTAACACGTGTTCAGGCTAGGCAGCCATATCGTTGCCCTACAGCTCGAATCAGGTTCATTGGAAACACATAACATTTTGTTTCTCGTGGCCTGGTCCGACAAGTGCAATTAAGGTGCACACCTGAATCATTAAACATGCAAGGAATATGTCTAGTACTGTACCAGCTACCAAATAATTTATGTCGATGGATTTAGTATCCTTAGAAGCAAATAACCAAACGCTGGCACCTACACTACACTCATAGAGACATGTTCAACCCAAACTGGTTGAGAGTTACGAGCTAGTCTAGAAGCATTCAAGTAAAGAATTACACTCATATGTTGTCACTGGTTTCAGACCATGCCCTCTCCAGTCTGGCTAAGTCTGTACAAGATGTGTTTAGTTTTCTAAGTGCACATATTCTGGTTTATTGTTTGCATATATTCTGATCTATATTGTTTGACTCTCTATCTATATTTATAGCGTTGAGTGGTTCTCTCAAATGTTCATACCGTACAACATGCGAGCCAGGCTCCATAGAAAACGAGAGGTTTTTTCACACCGTGTGAGCCAGGTTAGGGCGATGTTGTTTGGTTGTCCAGCTGTGTTCACACGTCAAGTGGTCCCTCTATGTTCATACCACGCAAGCCCAGCTTCATGGCTTCATCGAAAACAATAAAATTTTCCACACCATGTGAGCTAGGCTAAGGTGATAGTTTTGCATCGCGTGGGCGATGTTGTTTGGTTGCCTAGCTGTGTTCACACATCAAGTGATTCTTGATATTCAACGTGCACCATGAGATCCAGACTAGGATGATGGTTTTGCATCGCGCAGGCTAGGCAAAGAACCTATTTCAAGTATCCAATTACAACTGCTTGCATCGGTTGACCCTAACTGAACTACTACTAGTCAACCAATTATACCCATAAGCAATGAACAAGTGAAGGCACGTGTAGCATGCCACTTATACACATGTCACAATAGTTTGATTTTTACATTGATTTTCTTGCTTTACTTGATTCAATTAGAGCGTCTCTAGAAGATAGACTACCTATCATATTTTTGGGTGAAGACGAAAAAACCCCTCTAGCGGCCTATCTATTTGGTCACCCGAATTTATTAGCCCTCTACTTTTCCCCTTCCATTACCCACTTCTTCTGTGGCCCAACAGAGATTAGACAATATTATTCAAGTGGGAAGGCAAAGAAAATATAGTACTAAAATGGACGTGGCTATCTAAATAGACAAGTAGGAGGAATAATTCTGTTAGAGATGTCTCTTAGGCTGAGAGAGACTACAAATACATCGACCAGTTCTCACCTTCATAGATGTAGCCCATATCTTGAGAAACCTAAATGCATGGCTCCACACAGCAAAGCACGTATAACATTACAATGAACTTGGTACACAAGATATGGCATGGAGCACTGTTTGTACACGCCATGCATGCATGCAAAGCTCCTCATGTCACAAGATTGCCTCCTCCAACCAATGTGCACATGCATGTCACCTGACCTGAGCGTTGTAGTTTTACTTGTACTCCTTCCATATAAAGTATATACACGTATTTCAACTAATAATCTTACTATTACTAATTAGAGGCCCCAACGAAGGCACCACGTTGATTCTCACCAGACGCGCTAGGAAAAAAGATAAATCCTAAAAATTCCCACAATAATTAAAAACATCTAGCCTTTAATTTAGTAGACACTAATCATCATAGTTGATAATAGCCATCGGATCTGTTTCAATTTATAAAAAATTACCCACCTGCCATTATGAAAAATACATAAAGTAACCCCTAATTTTGTATTTAAATTACCCACCACCGCCATTATGAAGAATAATTCAAGATAACCCCTAAATTTATATACAAATTCCCCACATACATCTATCATTATGAAAAATAAATCAAAATAACCCCTAGATTTATATCTAAATTATCCACTTTGTTATTATGATAAATAAATCAAAATAACCCCCTCCCATTGTATCAAAATTACTCACCTTTTACTATTAGAAATAATAATTTAAAATAACCATCTAGCTTTGTATTTAGATTCCTGATCTATCATTATGAAAGATAATTTTAAATATATGGTATTACCACCTTTATAATTATGAAAGTTAATGCAAAATAGCATCCTAAATTTACATCCAACCTATTTATACATGTTGTTATGAAAGAGAATATAAAGTATTACCTTTACATTTATATCTATAAGTCATTATAAAAGATAAAAATATCGCTCAAATCTACAGGTAACACTAATATATTCTACTAAAAAAATAAATTGATATCCATATCCATATATATTTATTAATTTATTTATAAATCTTAAAGTTCTAGGGTTATAAAATAACCATACGTCATGTTTGACCATGTATACTTGAGTAAATATATATACACACAAACACGATAGGATAAATATTTTAATTTCTTATGAAAAATAAAAATGTTTAATTCACAAACTACATAGTAATAACATGACATTGACAATTCACTTTAAATTATGTTAACGCTATATGATAATTAATTTCATAGTTTGTTATTTTAAATTTTAAATAATTTTTTATATTTTAAGCAAAACATTATATTATTTTATTATTGATAATGTAATTGCTATAACAAATTTAACAAGTGTAATACCATACTACAATCTGAGCTTCAACTTAAATGATATTTGAACCAATACTAACAAGTGCTAGAAAATCATAATTTAAATTCGAGACTTTATAAGATATGTAATGGGGCAAGGACCGTTATAGTTAATTGCAATGTTTCAATCGATAGAGAGTAAAAATATAAATAGATGAAAACATATAAATCAATGCCTTACAAAAAAAAAGGTAATTAATAATTTTGTGATAACTGGTATAGACTATGAAATATCTATTACGTCTATTTTATAGAAAATAAACACAAAGAAAATACATAATTTAGTATAAAAATTATTACTATTAGATA